>QFET01001525.1:46282-69666 GCA_003316355.1 Tuber calosporum
CCTGCGACGAATGCACCCATACCGGCAGACGACGACCCGGGGTCAGAAAACGGTTGTGGGCCCACGCGAGGAGGCCATGAGGTATAACGAAGACCCTTAGCTGGCCGAAAGTGCGAATCTGAAGCAGATGCAGGGGTGGAACGACTGGGGCAAGAATTATCTAGGACTAACGGCCGACAGGCGGATCCATCTTTCAGGATTGAGAATACACCTACTCAGGATGTGCGAGTATGGTTATTAAATTTTGAGGACTACTTTGGGAGAAACCCATGGCAATGGGAAAATGATGAGGAAACCATCAAGTATGCATTAGGAAGAATAGAACGAACCGAGGTGGCACCTTTCTAGGTAAGTTATCGCAAGAAGAGGACTAGGGACCTAGGATTCTCAAAACATGAGGGTTATGACTTCTGGATCAATTTGCGAGCCGAGGTTAGAGAACGATTCTCAATACTGCATAAGGCACAAAAAGCCTTAGCCGAGAAATAGAAGGTCCGTTATAGAGCAGATATTGAGAAGTATCACCTGACCATAGAAAACCACAACATCAAGGCAGAAGTATCCAGTATTGCTTAGAGAACTATAATTCCCCGGCAACTTCCTATTGAAGCCATGCATACGCTATCACATGAAAATCATGACTTGGATAGCGAATGAATAAAAGAAGTCTGCAGGTTTACCAAAGCGGAAGAATCGTTCAAGGAACAACCAGGGCTATTCAGAAAAAACGACAAGGGAAAACGTGGCTCCCTGAAAAGAAAACACTATTAGGAATCAAAATCTAGCAAGACCACTGGTGCAAATAATAAACGAAAAACCTACACGGCAGCTGAAAAAGCTGCCTACAAATTGAAAAATAAGCTGAAAAAGGGATTAAAGACCCTGCGGAAGGAAAGGTTGAGCACACAAATTGGGTTGAAGCTCATAACGGAATCCCTGAGGACAAATTTGAAGAGCGAAAGAAAGCCAATCAATGCACCCGTTGCATGTTAGCCAACCATACTTGAAAGTTCTGCAGGAAACAGGCCCAAGTATCGGTTATAGGTCAGAAAAGGTGAAATTTCAAACCCCAATATCGACTACCCCAGATACCAAAGGGGCAACTAGAACCTACAACTAGGGTGAACCAAGTTAACCTGCCCAGGATTTGGGAACTGGACGACATGGATGAAACCTAAAAAAGGTTTTCAGGTACTGGCAGCCACGGCGACTGGCTACTCGGTTATGGACCCCTTACTGAAAGCGATATCAACAAGGGTGCTCGACCTCAGCAATGTCCTACTAGCATGTATTCCGCGCTTCTGGGTGGGAAACTTAAAACCAAAGTGAGAGTCACGAAAAGCAATCCAGACATATGGGATTATCGCAGACCTAATAATGACAGGAGACCAAGAAGCGATTAACATGGGCGGTGGCTGGTGGTTGTCCGGGACTAACTCAGGGAACCCGAAACTCAAAAACAAGGAAGCTGAGCGCTACATTTGATGTATATCCGACCTCAGTACAGAAGACGGTCAACTAAACCCGCATCCTTCTAAAGCCCTAAATCCTTACAAGAGTTTCAAGGAAGAGTGGACTGACCAGCACTGACAAGGAACTTCTTACGAATGACAAGGTGAAATCAGACTAGCCTGGATCATGAAAAGCCTTCCAGGAACAAAATATATTACAGGCCGGCTGGACAACGGAATAGTTGCAGAAACGGAACAGGATTATGGATATCAAGAAAAATGAAGTGGAAGAGAATGAGTAAGGACGGCTACCTAGTCCACAGGCTAAATGGAGCGGGATAAATCTTTCCCAAACCTGGACTCAGCCTTTGTGGACAGGATAGGCACGATAGACTCATGTGGTAAACAAGGCAATGCCTGAAGAATTCCCTGAATACCACCTAATGATTAGAGTTCGTCTCCAGTTAGGCAGGCCAAATGGCTGGTGTATGGGAACCCCTCGGCAAGGGGTAAAGCCCACTAGTAGTGGTCTGCCTAGTATATCAAAGACAGAGATTTTAGTTCGTCTGAGGAGGCTTAAATAGCCGAAACTGTGCGGGCTTGGTAACATTCACCCTAAGTTACCACAACAACAAAAATGTCCTACAAAAGACCTGCACAGGCCCCTAGCGGCCCCAATAAAAGAAATAAAACTGCAGCACATGCTCCGATTTATTATTCATGCCTGGAAGGCTGTGTAACCATTGAACTAAATGGCGAACAGATCCCGATTCGTGTTCTATTAGACTCAGGGTCTAATATATTCTTAATTAATCAAGAGCTGGTTAATAAATATCGCCTACCATATCACACACGCACCAATAGCTTGGACATTTACACCTTTGAAGGAACCGCAGCAACAAATGGGGGACAACACTACACACATTCAATTCTCCTAGAGATCGGGAACAATGCCCACCGATCTCACATCTCTTGCGAAATTGCCAATGCTGACAAATATGACCTTATCATCCCTTTTGGATGGTGGCATACAGAACATCCCATAATGCACATCAAGGATGTGCAAAAATAGACATTTAAAGCGAGAAATGCCAAACCTATGTATATGGGTAGGCATAGACTTGACCTTTAAATGGCGCGAGACCGTGGCATACGATGCAGAAGCAAGATATATTGGAAGACTCGAAATAGCACCCACTCCAGAGTCAAAAAAGATCCAGCAAATACCTCAGTAATACTATGAATTCAAGAGGGTTTTTGCACCAGAAACGGCAGAGAAACTAGGCGGATGAAGAACGTTTGACCACATCATTGACTTGATACCCGGCGTGGTACTACCATGGGGCCCGATATACCCTATCTCCGCCCACCAGCTGCATTTGCTTAGCAAATACCTTCAGAAAATGCTGGATCAAGGGAAAATCGGGAAAGCAAACGTCATGCAGGGGCTTCAATTTCATTTGTGTCTAAATCTGACAGTTCAATGATGCTATGTGTGGACTAATGACAGTTAAATAAGCTGACTGTGGCCACCAAAAACCCTCTACCCCTAATGAGCGAGGTCTGCGATCGGGTAGCTGGGGCACCAAAATTAACTAAGCTCGACTTAAAAGATGGCTATCATCTCCTAAGAATAAATGAAGGAGATGAGTGGATAAACTGCATTCTGGACCCGATACGGCCACTTTGAATACAAAGTAATGCCATTCGTGCTAGTAAACGCGCCGGCCACATTCCAGGCCATAATGAATAAAATTCTACATGAATTTTTAGATCATGGAGTGGTGGTCTACCTAGACGACATCCTGATTTATTCCAAGACAATGAAAGAACACGTTGACTTGGTAAACATGATACTCTCTCGCTTGGAAGAATATGACCTAGCGGTATCGACCAATAAGTCAATTTTTGATGTCAATACAAAGTAGTTTTTAGGGTATATTGTGGCAATTGATGGAGTTACCATGACTGAAAGAAAGGTCGAAAGCATAAAAAATTGGAAGGCACCAAGGTCGGTCAAAGAGGTGCAAATATTCATTGGCTTTGCCAATTTTTACCGACGTTTCATTAAAGATTTCTCTAAATCTGCAAACCAATTAGCAAAACATTGAAGGTAGACACCAGAAAATTCAGCTGGGGGCCGGAACAAGAGGTGGTGTTTGAAGAACTTAAGAAAAGATTAATCTCCACCCCAATACTCGGTCATTAATACCCAGACAGAGAAACAATTGAGGAAACAGATGCTAGCGATTTTGCGCTAGGCTGTGTCCTCTCACAGTTTAAAGACAAAAAGCTAAATCCGGTGGCTTTCCACTCACGGAAGCTGAGCCCAGCAGAGAGAAAATATGAGATCCATGATAAGGAACTATTGGCGATTCTGGAAGCATTTCAAGACTGGAAAAAGTACCTGGAAGGAACAGAAAAACCAGTGACTGTCTACACTGATTACCAGAATCTACAGAACTTCCTTACAACCAAGGTATGGAATGCACGGCAAATACGAAGGGCTCAGCAACTGCGAACTACAATTTCCAGATTGTCTACCGACCTGGAAAAGGAGGTGGAAAGCCTGCTGCACTAAGCCGACGGCCGGAGTACCATCCTGTTGAGGGAGCTGCGCATAGCGAACAGTCGATACTCAAGCCTTCTCACTTCCAAATCACACTGGTACACATAAATCAGCCAGGAAAGGAGGAAAAAATAAATAGCACAGAGTCTACTGATTTCTTGCAGATAAAATTGTTAACTTCAAAAGCACGAATGCTTACAAAAGGGTCTCGACTGGCAGCCGGACACTACCTGTACGCACTAGAGGATTTTATAATTCCAGCCAAGGGAAAAGGTTTGTGGAAACTGGAATTTCCGTCGGATAACCAAAAGAAACATACGCACGGTTGGCACCATGCAGTGGAATGGCCGCCAGATGTGGGATCAGCATTGCCAGAGGAGAAATCGACACTGATTACACCGGAGAAGTCAAGGTTATCATAATGAACCAAGGAAAAAAGATTGCCAGGTTCGTTAAGGGGACCGAATAGCAGAAAATATCATTGAGAACATAAACATGGCCGAAGCGATAGAAGTTGACGGACTAGCAGAAACTGCAAGGGGCAAAGGTGGATTTGGAAGCACGGATGTATCACCCAGACGATCTGCTGCAAAAAAGACCCAGCTAGTGGTGGCATACTTGCAAGCAGAATAGGCCGAAAATGAGTGTCTAGTTGAAACATACCGGCAAGTAAGAAAAGACAAACGGATACTCCAAATGTCTAATTCTATAATGTCCAAGGTTGATATTAAGAAATATGACCAGTCTTTATTAAAAACCATCAAAGAGGTAGGCCACAACGATCAAGACTGGCAGGAAGGCAAGCAAGAATTGGAAACTTGTACCAATGAGGGCAAACTACTACTGAGTCACTGGGCAGTAATTGAATGACTGATATACTATAAGAATCGCTTACTGATTTCAGACAACGAACAGCTACAGACAACTAAAGCCAAAGGTTGCCACGACTCTAAGGTAGCAGGACACTTAGGACAGGACAAGACTCTGGAAATTGTTACCATAGAGCTTTATTGGAGAGGGCTGACAGCGTGAATAAATGACTACGTATGGTCATGTGATGAATGTCAACATAATAAATCCCCACGACAAGCTCGTTTAGGTCTGCTGCAGCATCTAGAAGTCCCGTTCGTAGCCTGGTCATCCATATCGACCGACTTAATCACACAACTACCAGAATCACAAGAAAGAACACAAATTATGGTAGTCGTGGATAGGTTTACAAAGATGGCTCACTTCAGAGGTCTGGAAAGTAATGCAACTTCAAAGGAAGTTGCAAAGATATTCTTGAGGGAAATCTGGAAGCTACATGGACTTCCAGCGGAAATTATATCCGACATGGATGCTAAGTTGTCAGGAGAATTCTGGGAATCCCTATGGAAAACCTAGGGAATATATCGAAAGATGTCAACTGCGTACTACCCGCAAACGGATGTACAAACAGACTGAACCCAGCCAGTGCTGGAAGGATACATCAGAAACTTTGTCAATTATGATCTAATGGACTGGTACCAGCTGTTACCACTAGCCGAGCAGGCCTACAACAATTCGGTAACCAACGCGCATGGCATGTCTCCCTTCTAGGCAAACTATGGATTCCATCCACAAACAGAATAGATGATGGAACGTGAAGCCCAAAATCACTGCGCCCAGCTATACGCACACTGGATGCAAACAATACACCAACAGGCCAGAGAAGCATTGGATCAAACGCAGGAAAATATGAGCAAATATTACAACTGCAAGGCTAAGCTGCAACCAGACGTCAAGGGCGGGGACCTGGTCATGTTAAATACAAAAAACATACTCACCAAACGACCCTCGAAGAAGCTTAGCCTAAAGCTGTATGGCCCGTTTAAGGTATTGGAAAAAAGAGGAGAACGTGCCTACAAACCAGAAATATCACCAAGATGGAATATCCATCCGAGATTTCATGTATCATTGTTGGAACTCTATTGAACAGTCAATCGACCAGCAAGGGAACAACCTCCCCGCCAGCCAGATGAAATCGATTCAGATTTTCAAATCGAAATCAAATGATTCTGATGACTGAAATAATCTCTTATACCGGGCGCGTGGGAGGTCGGAACCGACCCATATGTGAGCTATAGTACTTTGTGAAGTGGACACGCTGTTCCGAAGATGAAAATACTTGGGAACCACCAGACTACATAGAGCATCCACAGGAATTGGTGGAGGCATTTCATAGAGAGAATCCGAATATGCCAAAGTGGGCAGATGTTGAATGACAAGGAAAAGGTTTTCCTAGGGTGGCCAAGCAAACCTGTTAGATTTTTCACCCTACCAAGTCGAGTTGAAAAAGGAACTGATAAATTTCATAATTGTTCAAGTTTGGGTTTTATTGTTTAAATTTTATTTTGTTTTTTATTCTTATTTTGATTGGGTACCTAAAGAGAGGGTAACCTTGAAAAGCCATTCGGGAGATTCCGCACTGAGGATGGAGCTCGTGTTAGGCACAAACGACTCCCAAGAGGATTACATGGCTTTCACAGGGGACTGCATGAATCTGAACCTCTACAGGCAATTACCCCCCTGCGGCCCCGGATTTCGCCCTGGGAGTCGACACTGCACCTTGTGCAGTTGCTCGTCAACTAAGAAAAATGAGAAATTGGAATGCATTTTGTAACCCCGTATACGTCGTCTCCGCCCCTCCGACCTTAGGCTGTGCGCGGCGTATACGAGAGGGCCTCTCTGGCTACGTCTGGGAAGTGGAACGAAGCGAATCCGTCAAGAACTTACAAAGTTACACCCTGATGAAGTTAAGAAAGCCCTGGAAGTCCTCGATGGGTATGAATGCGTGATTGAAGTAGGCTACTCCGATACATACCGCGAGTACGCTGACACCCCCGGGATGCATATAGGGTCAATGAACCTATCGGAACAAGTTCCTAAGCAGAGGCAGTGAAGACTATAGGGTATTGGCCCGAACATGAACACTAGTCATCCTGAAAGCCAGCTGCAGAGCTGGTTAAGACGGCACAAATCAGATTCGGCCAACAACCAAGCAGACCCCTTGGAGTTCTGAGAGGTTATTGGTACATTCCAAACTTGGAGGCCATATCTTGACAGCCGAAAGAAGGTTGACAACTGAGACTAAGGGGGTCCACACCCACAGAGAAGTTGGGAGCTCTGATCATACCATTAGCTGTGTGGGGGAAGAAAGTGTTGCAGGGTCAAAGCGGGTTCGCTCTCGGATTAACAGACTCAGGTTAAGAAGGAAATACCTGTTTATATGTAAACTAGTCGTAGTCCACGAATAGTCAGATGCGGCATATAAATATAGAAGTACCTCCTGAGCTTTGGCCATCATCAAGCAATGGAGAAGAGATGATATCAATATCGTAAGTTTTACTCAGAAATCTTTACTTACGAGACTTCCGAGACAATCTCCGTTTACAAAGAAAGGTTTAAACCTAGTCCGATTTGCTTGCTCGTAGATTCGACAACCATTAACAGATGTTTACCCAACCCAATACTGGTTCTGTGTTACTCAGTCGAAAATGTGTTATAGAACCTTACCTGGGCTCTGGGTTTACCTATCTCAGCGGGTTACCCTACTCAAGTATGAATGAGGGTTACCCTACCTAGCTGGGTTACCTTGTCTAACAAAGTGCCTAAGCACTTTTCCTTAGCCAAATAACTTAGGGGCTGTTTGGCAGACCGTGATTTGAAATAACAGAAATTCGAAATCGCATTTTGTAGATTAGATTTAGATTAGATTTAGATTAAATTTAGGACCAACCAATTAAAACTGGTGAAAGAGGATTATGTCATACAAAATATACTTTCATAATGTTTTAATAAGTCTAATCATTTGCCAGTTTCTAATCTGATCTAAATCAAATCTCCAAAAGACGTTTTCAAATTTCCGTTATTTCAAATCACGGTCTGCCAAACAGCCCCTTATTGTCTACTATATACCAGACAGTCCGCTGAGACGTGGATCAAATCTGATAATTCGAACATTTTTCACCAGCCACCACACTTGCAGTACAGCCACATCAAGATGATTTTGCGGCTGTGATGCACACACACGCTACAGCCACACAAATATGTTTTTGCAGCTGCATCGCACCTTGACATCAGAGCCACACAAACATATTTTTACGGCTGGGTTCCGCACCCTACAGTTCTGCCACATAATGATTTTTTTGCGGCTGCATTGAGCCTATACTGTAAAAGCCACCAAGGACCCAAATAGTTATGGTCAACCTGTTTTGCAGTGGTATTGCATAGTAGTATATTATGCATCTTAAAGTATATATCAGCTTGTCCAGGCCTTAGTGAGGTCTGGTATTTCTCTAAAGGGATGCCTCTCCCTCTCCTTTCCTTCACTGCTTCGCCATACTCTACTGCCACTATCCTCAACTTCAATCATCTTTACCCTCCTCATCCATTACTAACGAACTTGCATTCTCTTGTCATACTGCTTATCCTGCACGACAACTCTCTTCATCCTAGTTACTATTCTCCTCCTCCTTACCATATTTGTCCCCTCCTTGCTACCTGTGTGAATCCTACTGCCTAAAATAGGAAAAAGGTTACTGCACAATTAATAGAAAATTGAAAAAAAGAAAAAAAGTACTATAATACAAATATGAAAAAAAGCACTGTGAAAATAAGGACAAGTAAGTTTGAATAAATTGAATGAATAGAATTCAACTAGGAAGAAGAAAAGAGTGAAAATAAAAGTAAAATTAAATCCATGATTGCTAACTGTGTTTAAAATTCTAATAATTATATTGGCGAAAGGTGTTTACAAGGTATTTAATCAATGGTTACACTAAGTTTACACAGTCTAATATATCACCCTTGATCCATTTAACATTATATACTGGTAATTCAATCAAGCAATATTTCAATTGTATTGGTAAAGGGTATTATGAAAGTTGAGGCATGAAGTAACCCAAATATCTGCGCTGCTGTGATCTGCCCTTATTCGCAGTACTCTATATCCTGTACATCTCAGCACTCTACCACCTTCAAGTGACGGTTAGAACAATTCTGCTGCCATATTGCACTCCCCATCATTCCTTTCTACTGCCCCTCCCTTTTCCCTACCTGTTCCCTACTGAATCATCCTCCTTATTTTCTCCATCTATCATTACCTCATCCACCAACCTCTCTACCTATACCGCCCATAAAATTGGCCACACAACTCCTCACATTTGACAACCTTTTACAAAAATAACAGGGTAAGTTGATCTGTATTTAGCTTATTTTGTATACACTTGTATTACTAGAAACGAACATACCTTTAACACATGTTAGTAAAATTAGGGCCTGGGTAAAAATGCTGTGCTGTGGACCATGCAGAAAGAACAAACTAGCTACTGGCTTTGGCTTTGATTCCCATGGGAGCCTAAGGAAAACATGTTTCTACTGCTTGGTAAATGATTAATTATTTTCCTGGGATCGTTATAGGTTAAGTTTAATACTAATCAGGAAATATGGGTTACTAGGCATAAACCAAAGTAGCGAGAAAAAAAAGCTACACATAACCGAGGTTATCCAAGGGAGGCAGGTGGAAATACCGATAGAGTCAGATACTCAGGTAATGATAGAAGCAAGATCATTCTAGAATTGAATGCTAACACTTCAAAGATGTAGCCAGGGGAGGTTATCAGCGGCGCTGTATAGGATGTGGGGAGGAGAAGGGCCTAAGAGACTTTGCGGATAATGAAATGAGCTATCTTCTCTTACAAGGTCGACAGCATTTGGCAAGTTATTATGAGTAAATTATGGAGGCAGATACAATGTGAGTGGGAACTGACTATGTTTGAACAACATATAGGGGAATAGGGAGTGAGAACATATACACCAGTTCAGGAGGTTGATGGAGTGAGAGGATATTGTAATGGGCGAAGCTGGAGGTGTGCCTTCACCACCAGTGAACTAACAACATAGTTTGATAGTGAATAGGGAAACCAGGATTGGGAGATTAGGAGGAGGTAAAATTTCATATTGGCTGTGGTACTTTAGGGTACTAACCTATGCTAGGTGCGATGGTGGCTGGTAATCCCACTATACTAAGGTGTAGTGGGTTTAAAAGAGATAAAGATCTTGATGAGTTTGATAAGGATGGAAGAGCAGCTTACAGGTTAATACTAGAACATGTTTGGTACGTTTTAGTAACCAGGTACCGAGGAGATTAAGGGGATAAATTGAAGGAAACTAACGTGATAATATGTTGGGGTAGACTAGGATTCAGGAGAGGAGAGCGGCAGGGCGGATGGAGCTAGCACATGGAAGGGAGGAAGTCCATATTAAAGAGCGAGAGCAGGGAGGAGAAGTGGCATTATGAGATCCAGAGCGCTCTGGCCAGAGGCTGGTGGTTCAGTTGAACCAGGAACCAGTTGGCGAAACGAGATGACGGATAAGTATGGCACAGGAGGAGGGAATTATGGTTGTCTCAGATTCAGGAGGACAGGACGCAGCGGGGTTGCCACTTCGAACAAGGCTCACATTTGTAGACCAGAGTCGCCGATGGACAGTACATGATCTGGTGATGATGGACAAGAGGTGCACAGTATGCAATGCTCTGCATTGGAGCTCCAAGTTGTCCTCGAACCAACCGCGTGGGTGGGAGGTTAGCTTTAAGTCCTGCGGCAAGCATGGTAAGGTGGAAATAGTTGCGATGCGTCCACTACCTGATCCCCTCAATGCATTAAAAAAGTGCTCTTGATACTCAGTCTAGAGCATTCTGGGAGGGGCTGCGTAGGTGGAACTCCCTATTTGCCTTTACCAGCATGAAGTTCAATATGGACAACAGTACGGGTCAGATTGGACGGACTTTTCAACTGTTCCAAGTACACGGTGCAGTGTATCATAGGCAGGGCCCTCTGTTTCCTGCAGGAGAACTAGATGCTTTCAATTCTCCAAGCTACCTCTATGATCCTGCAATGGCAGCGCAACTCCGTGCTGGCCGTGCACCGGAATTGGACCCCCAACTGATCCGCTCCTTGACCTTCATGCTGGATCAATCCAACCCCTTGATCATACTTTACCTGACAGCTCAAGAGCGGTTTACAGAGATCGTTGCATGTAAGGACAATTTTCGAATCATCCTGAAATCTCAACTGAGCCTGGTTGTGGATAGGGGAGACAATCTGAGGCGTGAGAACGTTCTAGTAGCAGATGAAGTCTCCATGATTCTGCCACAGAAGTATGATACCGGTGGATTCAGGCATATTGTTCTGGCCAGGAGGATTAATAAGGGCAATGCAGCAAATCCATTTACACTCATCAACCCTAATCATCCCAGCTACCTACCCCTCCAATATGTTCTTCTCTTCCCTTTTCGGGAGCCATGTTGGAACTGGGGCAGGGCCCTAGGAAATGCCCAAGTGAATGGTCAGGACAGAAGCCAAAACCAGACTGATTTCTATAGGTTTCATCAGCATACAAGGCTCGAGGAGGCAGCCACGCTCTTCCGTGCTCAGAGGTTATTTCATCAGTTTGTAGTAGACGCCAGGGCCGTCTCCGATCAAAGCAAACTGGCTTGGCTACGCACCCACCAGAAGGAACTCCGTGCAGAAGTCTACAATGGTCTGGCGGACGTTCTGGAAGCTGGGGAAGTCAATCTTGTGCAGGTTTAAAGAAGGGTTATTCTACCGTCCAGTTATGGAGGAGGGGATAGGTTCATGCAACAGCTGTACCAGGAGAGCATAGCGATTGTGCGCTGCTTTGGCAAACCTTCGCTGTTCATAACCTTCACCGCTAACCCAAAGTGGGTTGAGATTGAGCGCTAGCTGCTACCACTTCAAACCGCCTCGGATTGCCCTGATCTTGTAGCTCGTGTCTTCAATCTCAAGGTTCGAGATCTTCTGGACCAGATCAGGCACAAGGAAATCTTTGGTACTTGGCTAGGCTGGTTCTAGACTATCGAGTACAAGAAGCAGGACCTCCCACATTTACACCTCCTTGTGTTCCTCAAGACGGGCAACCAGTTCCTGCCTGCAGCCTAATTCGATGGCTTTATCAATGCAGAACTTCTCTGCGGTGATGACCCCAGATGTCAGGACCTGAGAGATATCATTAGAACGACAATGGTACACTCTCACTGTGTAGGAGGAAATGGTCAGGCAGCCTGAATGCAGGACCTAGATCCACTCTCCACGCTGAACTACCGCAAGGGCTATCCACCTCTCCTTCAAGAGGAGACTATGATCACATCGGATAGCTATCCCAGCTATCGTAGGAGGGATACAGGTCAGTCATTCACGGTGGCGGTTTGGAGAAGGGGAGCTGATATTATGGCTGTCCTTGACAATTAGAGGGTAGTACCGTACAGTCCATTCTTGGCTCTCTGCTATAAAGTACACATGAATGTGGAGGTGTGCGGCTCCATCAAAGCTGTGAAATATATTCACAAGTACATTTACAAGGGTGAGGATCGTGCTACGGCTGTTCTCAAAAGCGACAACGACGAGATCCAGTGGTACCTCCATGGACGCTACATTGGTCCAACGTAGGCGGTATGGCGCATTTTTAATTCAAAACCCATAAGAGCTGCCTACTGTACAGCACCTCGCGCTACACCTTCTTGTGTATCAGCCTGTCTACTTTTCAGAGGGTGCAGATCTACTAACCATTCGCCAGGCTATGGATGACAACCTTACCACCCTCCTCCCATATTTCAAGTACAGTGCACAGAATATTGAGGGAAGGGACTACTTGTACCATGAATTTCCCGAGAACTACATCTAGACAACCAGCGGTGGATGGAAGCGCAGGAGTCAGCGGTATGCTATTGGTCGCAAGTATTCGGCCAACCCCATCATGTGCAAACGCTACTACCTGCTCCTGCTTTTGACGGTTGTATGTGGTGCCACAAGCTTTGTGGGCCTGCAGACGGTAGATGGAGTGGTCCATCTAAGCTTTAAGGGTGCGTGCATGGCGCTGCGGCTGTTAGAAGATGATGGTGAATGGGTAGCACTTTTCCCTGTTGGAAGGGAGTTCAGGACTGGTAGGACATTGCGGCAACTCTTCACGCTTGCCCTTCAACATACTACCATCACGTAGCCACTCCAGATCTGGGAAGAGTTTAAGGAGAGTCTCTGTCATGACCTGGAGTGCCTGCTGGTGACAGGCAGGGTCAGTATACCGGCTGGGGGAGAGGGGATGAGTGACTTCCTATACCTCGATGATCGGCTCCATCTTAGTCAACAACTGCTCTCCGAGCATGGCAAGTCACTGCTGGATTATGTGCTTCCCCAGCCGGTATTGGAAAGGAGGGATAATGGGATACGGGGAAGGGGGAATGGGATGATGGGGGAGGAGTTTCAGTACAACATGGAACAGGAGGTGGAAGTATTAATTGCTAAGAGCCAGAGGTTAAATAAGGAGCAGGTGGCAAGTTTCGATGCTATCGTAGCAGCGGTGGAAAGCTACGTGCAGGACCCACAGCAGCATCGCCAGCACCATGCATTCTTCCTTCCTGGACCGCCTGGGACTGGCAAGACCTTCCTGTACAACTGTCTATGCAGCTATTTCCGATCACAGAGTAAGATAGTACTCTCCGTAGCTTCCCCTGGGATAGCGGTACAGCTTCTGCCAGGGGGGAGGACAGCGCATTCTAGGTTCAAGATCGCACTATCGAACGACATGAATGCTTTATGCAATATCTGGCACAACTCACAACTGGCTAAGTTAATTCGCCAAAGCTCACAAATCATTTGGGATGAGGTCCCGATGCAGCATAAGTCATGCTTCGAAGCGGTGAAGCGAACCTGGAATGATCTCTCCAATGCTGGAGACCAGGGAGTGTTTGGTGGGATACCGACGATGCTTGGTGGTGACTTTGCCCAGATCTTGCCAGTTCTTTGCCGGTGTACAAGACAAGCCACTCTCCTTGCCTGTATCCAGCATGGCTCAATCTGGGCGCACTTGCAGGTCTTCAAGTTGAAGACCGGTATGTGGGTTGCTGCCAGTGATGCTAACCATATCTTTTTCTCCTTCTTCCAGGATCTGGTGTTTAAGGCTGCTCTACGTGGCAGACTCTTCCTACCGGCGTGGATCCTGCATGTCTCTATGGTTGATCAGCTCTTTAATCAATTGTACCCACAGTCAATATTGAATACAGCCGTCAATACTCACCATGCTCTTGTTGGTCGTGCAATCCTTGCCTTCTGCAAGGACACTGTGACTGACTTCAATGATGTACTGTTGGAGAGAATGGCGGGTGTGGAGCAATGCTATAATGCTACTAACCATGTTGATGTTACTGAGAATGCTGCTGGTGGTGTGCCCTATGCAATGGAATATTTGCAGAGTATAAACCTGCCATCCATTCTGCCTTCCTACCTGAGACACAAGATTGGAGCTACAGTAATTCCACTACGCAATCTGAGTCCCGGAGAGGGCTTATGCAATGGCACTAGGATGAGGATCGTGGGGATCAGCCGCAACTGTTTACAGGTTGCTATTCTTGGTTGAGAGTTTGATGTCAAGATCTGCCTTCTTCCACGGATCAAGCTAACTACCACAGATGAGGATCTCCCCTTCATTCTACCGTGTTCTCAGTTGCCAGTCCGTCTATGCTTTGCCATGACAGTGAACAAATCTCAAGGGCAGTCCCTCGTCCTGGTTGGTGTTGATTTACACACACCTGCCTTCAGGCATGGGCAACTTTATGTGGCCTTATTGAGGGTCACATCGCTGGACGGCATGACACTACTTCGCCCTGAGCTAGCCTCTACCCTTACGGATAACATTGTTAATCCAGAGGTCCTCCTGTAAACTCCCTCCTGTAGGTTTTCTGCTTTCTATCTTTCTCCCTCATTACTATGTGTTTATAAATTCTGACTGCACTATCTGACTCCAGTCAAATCTCCAGAAACTCTTCCTACAACTCCTTCCCATCCGTTCCTCTCTCTCCCTCAATCATCTGCCTCTCCTCTCTGGTATGTTACTTGCCTTCCTTCAATTCTTAATACTGCTGATATTTTCTTCTTGCTGGTAACTTGTTGCAGTGGTTTATATCTCCTAGGTTTTATAATTTACTTTGTTTTTATTTCCCTTTGCTATACTTCTCCCTGTTACTCTACCTTTTACTTTCCTTTTTATTTGATGCCTTGGTTTTAATATAATAAAAATTATCTTATTAAGTCACATCTTCAAGTTTTAATTATTATATTTAAAAGTTTTAGGGCTATCACAATTTGTAAAAGCACTAAGTTGATTTCATTCCTGGTATTATACTTTGCCTAATTATTAGGTCTGTTGTAACACCTTTCAAAATACTATCATACTATATCTACCCAGTATGTCTGGTAAGATTCTGTTTCACATAGCCATAGCTAAACCTTTAACTTAAAACTGTGTCAAATACAAAAATGCTTTCCATAATGATGTAGTGGAGTATTATATTGACATAATGATATCGATTCATCAACTTCGGAGTATAGCACATCATACTATAATGCTTTTAATAATTGGATCATTGATGCCTATTTAAAATATCAACTAGAGATATAATATAACTTGACTATGATTGCAACAATGGTATTAAACTCATATAACTCGAGTCTGCATTATCAGGGGGTCTTGAACGGCATACCTTATGTTTGTAGAATTACCCACTGAAGTTCTATCATGTCAAAACCTGCGAGAAAGTACTATTTCTCACACACTGCAAACTTTTACATCCCCATTTGTATGTAATAGTTGCAATTACCAGCAGTATGTTACAAAGAGGTTACAGCTTACAAAGGGTGAATTTGAGGTAAGAATCAATATAAAGTAATGGGCATCTTTACTAAGGCATAATTTATAATTCAATGCAATTTAATTTATTTTGTTATCCGCTTTCTCTTCCTTCTGTTATATGTGGAGAGCTCTTGATGATGGAAGAAGCAATATAGTTCAAACAAAATCTTTATTACACTTACGAGGAAAACAATACAGCCGTAGTTGAAGTAACACTCTATAGGCAATAAGATGAGATGATTTAACAATTTCTAATTATATTTATCAAGGTGAAGTAGTCTGGAAGTGAGATATATATTTTTAGGACTTAAAGAGCTTTTATGATACTACAAAGGGGTAGATTATGGGGAGGTCAAGTGGACACTATAAGCAATAGAATATGTACTTATTTAACTCTTTTTCTGTTACCTGTATAGTAAAAGACTTTTGGTAGAGGTAGTATCATTTGAGGTCAAACAACACATTTAAAAGACTTACGATAACAACGACTGAGCAGAGGCCGAGAGGACGCTCTATAGGATAGAATATGTACTTATTTACCTACTTTTCTATGACCTGTATAGTAAAACATCCTTGGTAGAAGTAGTATCATTTTAGGTCAGACAACAGATTTAGAACGCTTATGAGGACGACAATCCAGTGCATGTTCAGGGGCCACTATAACCAGTACAAGATGTTATCTTTGTCTGTAACGCCATAGGCTTTATACATCTACAGTACTCATATATCGAATAAGTAATTATAGGTTACGTAACATGCTTAAGAAGACTTACGAAAATAATCATTTACTATAGGTCAAGGGGATGCTGCTCTGGATAAAAGCATGTGCCAGTTTCTATATTTCAAATTTGGTTCTATATATAGATACAGTTGATCTTGCTGTAAGTGATTATATTTCTAAAAACTACATCTCAAGCTTAAAAGGAGCGAAAGATCAATCGGAGGTCGAGGGGTCACTTATATTGATAAATTCTGTACCTCAATCTATATTTTTAAATGACTCTCATATGTCGATACAGTTAGTAGTAGTAAAATGTGATTATTTTTTGAAAATACTCTTAAAACTCGAATTCAGACACCGATAAAGCGGAGGTCGAGGGGGCGCTAGTCTAATTAGTAGTACGCAGTCCGCCAATACGGGATCACCTTTTTATCGTGGGCACGTTTTGAACTCTAAATTGCTCAGAGCTATGATGGAATGTACAAGGCAGGGTATTTTTGACAATCTTTATTTTACGTATTTTATACACACAGCTACATTAGGGTACACAAACAGCCTGACCAACTCCTTTTTGTGGCCCTGCCACCCATGACATTAAATATGTCCATGCAGTATATCTGGTAATACCAAGGCTTGGCAATGTCTGGCACTTCTATAAAAGGAGACCTTTCCCCCACTTTCTTTTCATTCTGCACCATCTTCCTCCCCTGCTGCCGCTACCACCCTCTTCAATACCACTACGACCCTCGACGAATGGAGCCATCTCTAATCTCCACATCCACCACCACTACACGAATTCCTGCTACCATTAAGCTCTACACCTACAATTTCCAGCCTCTACCACCTGTCTTCCCTACCCTCACCACCAGTCTTTTGCAATCAGAATAACTAGTCCCAACCTTCTGCCTCTACCGTCACGACTACCAGCCTTACCGACAACTTTCTATCACAACCACCAACCTCTACTCTACCTAACAATATACTACCACCTACCACTACCAGCTTCTCTCCCCACTACACCCTAAAACTACTGCCGACCTCCTCCACTCCCACCACCAGCCCCTACTCCTCTCTGGTCTCCTGCCTACTACAATTGTACTACAAAAACAAATAAAATAAAAATTAAATATATAATACAATAAATCATCACTTTATAAATAATAATTATAGAATCAAAATGTTTGTGAAAGCGATAATCGGTAAATTATGTAAAATTTAACAAAATTTAAAGATATTACCATAAGTCACAATTAAAATGAAATCAGAAATTTAACTAAGTAAAGTACATGATTAAGAGAATTAAAACTAAAATTTGACTTGGAGAAAGCAAATCAAATTCAGAAAACTTTGCATAATCAATTATAATGTAAAGAATATTTATGATTAATTAGAAAATAAGACTTAACTAAGCTTGCAGAGTTCGCAGCACAATATAACTGTTTATTTAAGTAGTTTAATATATAATGCTTGGTCAGATTGAAAGCTACTGGAGATGTTCAATTTGATTAAGCTATTTTTCAAAAAAATAATATGGGATATTTTTTGTTATTCGATATGATGTTGCACAATACTCTGTAGAGTAAGTATTTACTGTCATTCATAGTGCTGAACAAACTGTATATCTTATCACACTACTACCTTGCCTTTATTCTAGATATGAGAGGGATCCAGAACCCTGCACTACTAACCACCCTCTTCCCTTTACACATATTCTATCTTTGTTACCACTTTCCGCCTCTATTCTACTCTAAATTCTTAAAATCATTTATCGATTCGTATAATTAGTAATTGTTGATTAAGTTTATATTTGGTGCCACCAATTTAGTAATGTGTAACAACTTACATTAGGAGGTCAGTTACTTAATTTTAACTTTCTTTATATTCTGTCTTCAGGTCTGAATGAAACTTACCTGTAGATAACAGAAATTGCAATTGGCAGGAGGGGAATAGTGCCCCGATGTGGACAATGTAAAAAGGAGAAACCTCAAAATGATTTTGACCATAATTCCCACCGGAATCGGAAAAATTCATGCCACTCCTGCTTGGTAAGTTTTGAACTGTTATTGAGACCATCCTTGCAGGTTAATCAGGAACTAATTGACATTTATTAGTTTCTATATAAAAAAGACAAACTGGAAGAAAAATTGGGTACTAGTTACAGGACTGGTCCCAGTTAGGGAGGAGGAAGAGGCAATGATGATGCAAGAACTGGGTAAGAATATGTGCAAAGGTATACTCCCATAGAATACTAATGCTAAGAAAATATAGACATAGTAGCACACCAGAAACAGTGTGTTAGGTGCAGGAAGTATAAAGGCCTAAGGGACTTTGATGATGATGAAATAGGCTATCTGCAAGAGTACTGTCATCAGTGCTTGGTAAGTTGTTTATACTATCTTAGAAACCATGGTATTATGATCTGGGTAACTACCCTTATTGAAATAACTTATAGGTGATAGAGGACAGGGAGGGAGATGGAGTGTTAGTGATGTTGGATCTGCCAGATGATGAAGCGGTGGAGAAAGCAGGAGGTGATATACGGTATGAGCTGTATTGTGGATAGGAACTAATCAAGCTGATATGATATATATAGAGGGAAGTTACAATAGGCGAATGTGCAAAGGGTGCAGAAGGGAGAAGGATCTTGGGGATTTTGATAGTGATGAAGGAGGGGGCCATAGGTTAACATGTAGGACATGTTTGGTAGGTCATCTATTGCAATACATTATTGAAGGTTGCAGGTAGGGAGGAGTAAGACTAATAGGAAATGATATTGGAATAGGCTAGGATTCAGTGGAGAAGAGAAGCTGTGCGGGGAGGCCTCCTACGTGGAAATCTGGTCCAACCTGATAGGGAAAGACAAGTGGAAGGTATGGTGGGACTCCATTGGGAGCAGGTCTCTGGCCCTGCAATGGTAGGTCCGCTAATAGCAGGACCAGTAGAACAGGCGCTAGATACTCGTGGGGTAGCCCTGGAGGAGGGAGATCTGGTAGTTCCTGTTACAGAAGGAACAGTATCAGGGAGTTTGTTAGTGCGGAGTAACCTCGCGTTTGTATACCAAAGGGCCAAATCAGGACTCACGATCATGGAGAGATGGACAGGCGGTGTACAGCCTGCCATGCACAGCACTGGATCTCAGAGCTATCAACCAACCAACGGCTGGGAAGGCAGTTCAGGTAGGATTCCTGATGCAAGCATCGAAAAGTGCAAATAGAGGCGATGCGTCCACTGCAACTGTCCCTCAATGGTGTGATAAGTGTAGTCGATGCTCAGTCCAGAGCATTCGGGGAGGGGCTGGGGAGGTGGAACTATCTATTTACCTTTACCAGCATGAAGTTCAAAATGGACATCCAGACTAGTGGGATTGAAGGGAAATTCTAATAATTCCAGGTGCCACGGGCAGTTTGTCATAGGCAGGGCTCGCTGGTACTTGCAGAAGGTCGGGATATCCTGTATTCCCAGATCTACCTCTATAATCCAGCCTTTACAGCAGGAATGAGGGCTGGTCGTGCACCGGTGCTCGATGCCAATCTCATCCAGTCCTTGATCTTGATGCTGCAGGGGTCGAATACCCTTTTCCATCAGTATCTGACGGCAAGGGAATGGTTTGCAGAAGTTTCCGCCTTGTAAGATAACTTCAGAATTATACTCAATCCACAACTGTGTCTGGTTGTGGAAAGGGGAGCAGATCTGAGGCGGGAGAACCTACCTGTGGCCTATGAAGTCTCCTTGATTCTGCCCCAGGAGTATGAAAGCGGTAGCTTTAGGGATATTGTCCTGGCTAGTAGGATGAATAGGGAGGATGCAGCCAACCCCTTTACACTCATCAACCCCAATCATCCTGCCTACCTTCCCCTCCAATATGTTCTCATCTCCCCTTTTAGAGAACTTGCATGGCATTGGGGAAGAACACTTGGTGATTGCCATGGTGTTGTGCAGGACAAGAGCCACAGCCAGCGGGCTTTTTATAGGTTCCGTCTGAATACCAGGCTAGATGAACCTGGCACCCTCTGACGAGCGCAGATACTCTTCCAGCAGTTTGTTGTTGATGCATGGGTAGTATGCGATCAAAACAAGCTGGCTTGGTAACATTCGCATCAGAAGGAACTCCAGGCTGACTTCTACAATGGGCTGGCTGATATTTTGGATGCAGGGGACGCCAATCTTGCCCAGGTGGAATGGAGGGTAGTTCTACAGGCCAGTTATGAGGGAGGAGATAGGTTCATGCAACAGCTATATTAAGATAGTATGGCTATTGTGTACAGGTTTGGGAAGCCGGTACTATTTATAACCTTCACCTCTGCAACAAAGTGGGTCGAGATTTAGAGTGAGTTGCTGCCTTACCTGACATCTTCGGATCGCCCAGATCATGTTGCACGCGTGTTCAATCTCTATGTGAGCAATCTTCTGGACCAGATTTGGCACATCGAAGTCTTTGGGCCTTGGGTGGGTTGGGTCTGGACCATCGAGTCCCAGAACCGGGCCCTCCCATATTTGCACCTCCTGGTGTTCCTCAAGACTGACCACCAGTTCCTGACCTCAGGCAATATCTATAGGTTCATAAGTGCAAAACCTTTCTGTGGTGATGATGCCATTAGTCAGGAACTAAGAGGTATCATTCAGAGAATAATGGTGCACTCACACTGTGCTTGTAGAAATGGTCAAGCTGCATGCTGGCAGAGCTTAGATTCACTTTCCACCCTCTCCTGCCATAAGGGCTACCCTCACACCTTTCATGAGGAGACAATCATCACAGTGGATGATTATCTCACCTATCGGAGAAGTGAAACAGGACAGTCATACACCGTGCGGATCTAGAGCAGGGGTGATGATATTATGGCTGTTGATGACAATCAAAGGGTGGTACCTTATAGTCCATACTTGGCTCTCCGCTACAAGGCATACATCAATGTGCAGGTGTACGGGTATATAACGGTGGTCAAGTACATTCACAAGTATATATTCAAGGGTGGGCATCGGGCCACTGCTGTCCTAGGAGTGATCAGCAAGAGATCAAACAGTACCTCGATGGACGGTATATTGTACTTACGGAAGCGGTGTGGAGGCAGTTTGAATTCAATATACATGGAGAGCAGCCACCTGTGCAGCACCTCGCCCTCCATCTCTGTGGCCAACATCCAGTGTACTTCTCGGAGGGTGCAGATCCACTTACCATACACGAGGTTATGGAGGGCAAGCTTACCACCCTCTTTACATTTTTCAAATACAATACGGAGAATGTAGATGGGAGACAGAACTTGAACTATGAATACCCCGTGCACTATGTTTACACTGCCAGAGGTGGATGGAAGCACAGGACACAACGGTTTTCAATCAGTTGGATTTATGCCGCCAGCCCTATAATGGGTGAATAATACTACCTGTGCTTGCTTCTGACAGTTGTAAGGGGTGCGGGAAGCTATAAGGACATCCGCACAGTAGATCGGACTCTCCATAAGACCTTCCATGGTGCATGCAGAGCGCTGCGGCTCTTATAGCATGATAGAGTATGGGTAACACTTTCCAGTGATGGTTGGGAGTTCATGACAGGATGGGCTTTGCGACATCTGTTCTCTGTTACGCTACAATACACCACCATCACCGACCCACTGCGAATATTAATTAGAGCAGTTCAGGTAGGGTTTCAGTGATGACCTAAATGGTCTGCTTGCTACAGGTCAGGGTAATATCCCGGCAGGGGGAGAGGATATTGTAGGCAGACAATTTCTCGATTATAGACTTCTCCAGATTCAGCTACTCCTCGAGGAGTATGGGAAGTCCTTGGCACATTTTGGCCTTCCGCTACCGGAAATGGAGTGGAGAGATGCTGGGAGAAGGGAATGGGGCAATCCGATAATGGGGGAGGTGTTAGATTATAAAATAGAGCAGGTGAGGCAGGCATTTGCAGAAAAGCGCCGGCAGTTGAATGAGGATCAGGTGGCAAGTTTCGATGCAATTCTAGCTGGGGTGCAGAGCTAAAAGCAGGATCCCCAGCAGCATCGCCTGTCCAGGGCTTTCTGTCTACATGGACCTGCTGGCACTCGCAAAACATTCCTCTACAACTATCTTTGTAGCAATTTCCGAACCCAGGGTAAGATAGTAGTGTGCCTAGCATCCTCTGGGATAGCAGCACAGCTTCTGCCATGGGGGTGGACTGCACATAATAAGGTTTAAGAGACCACTCTCAAATAACATGAGTGCAGTATGCAATATCGGGCACAACTCTTTCCTTGCAGAGTTGATTTGCCAAACCTCTCTCATCATTTGGGATGAGGTCCCGATACAGCACAAGGAATCCTTTGTGGTGGGTCAACAGAACCTTGAATGATATCAGCCATGCTAGAGGCCAGGGAGTGTTTGGTGGTATACCCACAGTACTTGGTGGCGACTTTGCCCAGTTCTTGCATGTCATTCGCCACTGTAGCAGGCAGGATTCAGTACTTTTCTACCTATAAACCTAGCTCGATCTGGTGCCGTCTGAGGATCCTAAAAGTCCAGACAAATATGCGGGTCGCTGCTAGGTATGCAAATATGGTATGGCTCACATTTCTCGAGGATATGGTCTGTAATGCTGCTCTCAAAGGTATTATGCATCTCCCTGTGGTTATCCGCCGTATCTCTACTGTTGCTCAGCTATGTGAAAAACTGTATCCGCAGGCATTGTTGGAACAATCGGTCTACTCACATAATGCCCTTTCAGGGCCCGCAATTCTCGCCTCTCGCAAACACACTGTGTCGGACTTCCACCATGTCCTACTGGACAGAATGCCGGGTCTGGAGTGACATTATGATGCTACTAACTATCTTGATGTAACTGAGGATGCTGCTGCTGCTGAGCCCTATGCTATGGACTATTTGTAGATGTAACAGGCGCTAGCCTGTGTGAACGGATATACAATAGAGCCTAAGCGGTAGC
>QFET01001526.1:0-66172 GCA_003316355.1 Tuber calosporum
CATCTCTCACTATCAAACGTGATGGTCCCCTTTCCCCAATCAATCGAGGGGCTGTGTTCGCTCAACCATGGCATTCCAAGAACTGCTTCATGGTTTTGTAAATTTGCCACTTGGAAGGTAATCATTTCCCTATGGCTACCGATGTCCATAGGTACTGTCGTCGTATGAGTAACTGGACCCATTGCGCTGAGTTTGCCGTCCGCCAAGTAAATTTCTCGTTGTTGTTTGGCTTTCGCCATATGCATGCCGTACTTTTCGCATACCTCCTTATCATTAATGTCCTCAGTTACTCCAGAGTCAATCATTCCGTTGATGCTGATAATCTCGTCCCTGCCGTGTAGTCGCAGTATTACCATAACATGGTCGTTTTCGTGTTCCAGTGATTCCGTGTTGTTTAGTGCCGCGTAGAAGTTTCGTATCTCGATGGGTTTCTTTTTCCCCTTGTCCCTCAGACCATCGCTTACTGGGGACCGTCGTCTTTTTCCTCTTCGTTCTTTTCGGTTTCGAGATCCATTTCGCGGATTGCAGTTCTTTGTTTCCATCGTGGGTTCTGAACCCTGCTGACTGTCCTCGCCGGGTATTCTTTCTCGTCTTTCGGGTTGGTGCAGTTTCTCATCATGTGTCCTGGCTTCGCACATGCCATACACTGATTGTTGTTTCTTCTCCTCCAATATTCGGTTTTTGATATGTTAAAAGCTTGTCTTCGCCTAGTCGCATCTAGGTCCATTGGATCTCCTTGGGACTGCTGTAGTCGTTGGGTCTTGAAGGTGCCATCATAGTTTCGGACGTTGTCGTATGTTTTGGTCTTTGACCTTCCTTGCACGTGTTTGATAACGTCCAAGCGGTTTTCCTGATTAATGGCCCATACCGCCATTTCCTCAGTTGTCGTGAAGTCTTGAGCCTTTATAGCCCATGTGTTCTGAATTTCTTCGTGTAAGCCCCTTAGGAAGGCCCTTCCCAAGGTTGCTTCGTCGTATTCTGCCTCCGTTGCCAATATTCGTAACTCGTTCCAGAAATCAGTCACGTTCCGGCTCCCTTGCTTGATTTACTCGATTTTATTTCTTGCTGTTTCCCTAGCATCCACGTCGCCGAATTGAATGCGTAGAGTGGCTTGAAATTCTGCCCAGTTATTCCATGTGGCTAGGGTTTTTCCTTCCACATATGGAGTAATCCATTTGCCTGCAGATTCTCTCAGTAGGGATCTGGCGAAGTCCACATTTAATCCGTCTTCGTTTTCCTCCTATCCTAGTGCTGAGTAGTACATTGCAAGTTGGACTAGCCATGCTCGCAGTTTGGTACAGTTGCCTGTAAATGTATCCGGGGTTTTGATTTTCGGCCTTCGTACCGTTTGTTCTTGTCGATTTTCCTGAACTGTTGTGATCAATTCTTGGAGTTGTTCTCTTATGAGAGTTATCGGATCTGCTGGTCCTGCTACCCCTGACATCCTGTGTATTGGGGATGCTCCTGAGCTTACTGATCCTGATCTTGATCTTGCTTCCAGGGTGACCGGGCTTGGAGGTCTTGGAGGTCCTTCTCGCGATATCTCGCTTAAGGCTTGTCCGAGTTCTTCTTGTAGTCCTAAGAAAGTCTGTGGATCGTTGAAATCTGGTACTTCTGTATCTGTATGTGAATCCGTTTTGTATTCGTTAAGTGTCGCAAAGGACGCAACCAAATGTTACAAACCTATCCCTAGTCTGCCGGACAATGCACACTTTCTTCTTTAACAGCAACAGGTAACGATACCTACCGCTCGTCTTATCGCTTCTTCAGATCTCGTAGCCTTATGCAGCCTAGGGACGCTGAGTCCTTTCACTCCTAGCCCGTGCGACTGCTCTTTAGCGATATGTTTCTCGAATCACCTTTCGGTCGGTGATATAAACGGATAGTCGTAATAAGAATAAAGTATTGATTGAACTAATAGATAAAATATAACATAGGAAGTAACTTAGGTGGTTGTGTGAAGAGCTAGCTATCTGTGTCCGTGACCCTCCTTATATAGGCGCTCTTCCCACAACCCTAACCCTGGTGACTTTACTATGAGTCACCTCTTTACTATGACTGCCGTGTGAGTCATAGTATAACAAATATCCTATGACTCACAATTTGAGTCATAGTATACAATCCCCATTGTATCTAATTTTCATAAAAGGTCATGTGCGCTAATCGCGTCACATGCGTGAAACCCCTGACTCATACTTGTAGTCAGGTGCGAAAGTCATAATATCATATGACCTCACAATCGTGAGTCATGAACCAATAAATTAAATCAAACATCATAATCATAAATGATCTCACAAATCGTGAGTCATGTGAAACATTCCATATTTGATAAGTCACGATTTGTGACAGGCTGTTGCCAAAGGATTCTCACAAGTACCGGGCTTTGACTTTGAGGATACTTTCGCTCCGGTCATCCGATATGAATCGCTTAGCTTCCTCCTTGAAATACGTGCTAAAAACAATTGGTGACCACAGCAATTTGATGTCAAATCTGCATTCCTTTATGGAGAGTTGAAAGATGAAGTCTACATGTGACCGTTACCTGGGTTCGGTAATGGAGACAAAGTATGGCGACTTAACCGATGTCTCTATGGACTTAAGCAATCTGCGAACGAATGGTACGCTCTCCTCACTAGATACTTAACATCCAAAGGTTTTGCGACATCCGCCCTTGACCCATGCATGTTTGTTCACGGTAAACACGACATAAACTTATCAGTGTACGTTGACGACATCGCTATATACTCGGCCAATACTCCCCAAGCTACTTCTCTCATAGAAGACCTGAAAACGGTATTTGAGATCACACACTTAGGGGTAGCTACATTCTTACTTGGCCTACACATCGCCTATACAAGTGACGGGATGCATCTTACCCAGCAACGATACATCAAGTCAGTCTTCGTGGGATATGGTATGGATAACTCACAGCCAGTCTCTACCCCCTTACCCAAAGGCATTCAACTACGGAAAGGGATAGTGGATGAACAGATACCGGACATGTCAATATACCAATCGATAAGAGGGTCACTTATATACCTGACTACTGGCACCAGACCCGATCTAGCGTATACACTATCCTTTCTCCCACAATTTTCTTCCTGCCCTACCAAAATCCACTTAAAGGCCGCTAAACACGTCCTTCGGTACATTCACAGTACAAAAGACATTGGACTCTTCTACCCTTGTACAACTACAAACGCTATGAACACCTATTTGGATTCAGTTTTAGCAGCTTGTCTCGATACCCGCCGCTCCTTTTCAGGGGATGTTATTCTTTTTAACAATGCCTGTATATCCTGGCGGTCCAAGAAGCAAGCCTCGGTTGCAACATCTACTACGGAAGCGGAATATGTAGCTATGTCCCTGGCAGCAAGGCAAATCCAATTGTACATCAAAGGTCTCAGTGACATCCGGCTTACAACACCGATCGCTTTACATGCTGACAATACTGGCGCAAATTTTCTGGCACCCAACCATCAACTTAACGAACGAACAAAACATATTGATATCCATTTTCACAAAATACGAGAGGAAATCGATAACGGTTCTTTCATACTCCGGAAGGTTGCGTCATCAGAAAACCTTGCCGACATTTGTAGCAAGGTACTTGCGAAACCGGCACATGAACGGATGATGAGATTGTTGGGCTGTAGATCATGATGGGGAAGTGTTGAAATTCTTCAATTCGTTTCATATGTATATTTCCTATGGTAATATTGTGTATATCTCTTCTTGGTTATTTCAAGTTTACTCAGGGAAACTACGGACATTACTACAGCTAGGGTATATCACATTCTCGGTTATATTTCATGATAATGTTAGAGAATTAATGTGTATATTTCTTATGTTATGTGCGGGATTTCTAGGTTATCTTTCCATGTATAGTGACCTTCTACCGGTCATGTATCATGTGTTATCTCTCCGTTTATTTCGCGCACACCACTTCAGATTACGCATATTTTATTGGGATTTCCTTGGTAGTTTTTCAGGGTCAAACATGTTAGCACTTATGTTTCTTACAATGTTTTTCTTATTTTGTTACTGAGTACATGGAGGATACGCACTTGTATAAATAGCTGGTTGCCGCCTATTTTGTTTTAGTTAATTAAGGACAAGAACTACTACCAATCTACCTTCATACTTCAATACTCCTTACACAAGCGTGCACATAGTATACTCCTAATACTGTGTTGTATTTTCGTACTCATGCTATAAGATTGTGCCACTACACATAATTCGAACAAGTTGTGATCGAGGAGGCTTTTAAATTGCAGATTTCTTCTACAGTGCTGGCTGTTCCTGTAGGTTCTGCTTAGAGCCAATTATTGCTCTGTCAAGCTTGTGTTTCATCATGCTTTTTCCTGAGAGTGAAAACAACTTTAGATCTAATTTGATCTTTTTAAAGTATTGTAATATATTATAGAAATTATAAGGGAGGAATGAAGTATAAAAAATTAACAGTTAAGAACATATGTTATGTACAGGTGTTTAAATATAGAAAAATGAAAAAAGGTACCAAGTTATGCTTGATTGTGTGTTGCACTTGGTTTTCATCGCTATGATGAGTGGGAAATTGGAGGCGAAGTGGCTATTAAATGATAAAAATAAAAGGAAAAATCTAAGAAAGGAAAAAATGTATGTATAAGAATGTGCATAGAGTATTTGCTATGGCAAAAACAAAAGCTTTTTTTTCAAGAAAAATGCACCATGTCTTCAGGGACCAAAGCCCAGACTCTCAGGTGCCAATGGTATAGACCAAACTACACACCTTTCCCACTAGCAAAAAAACGCCAGTTGAATAAAAAAACTCACCTAGCAAAGTAGAAAGCTCCAAAGCATGAAAGGCTAAGAAAGACCAAAGATGAAAACTAATTCAAATAACGAAAATTCATCCGTTACTTTGCACTCACCAAGGCACTGGCAAGTGTAAGATGTACCAGTTATTGTGCAGTAACTGACAGTATTAAAACAAACCTATGAGGCACTGCCATTCTGGTACCTGGCATAACTGATGGCAGTTTGACTATGGGCAAGAGTCTGAGGAGAGGAGAGGACCAGGGTAGTTGGATGCTAGTTATTGTTCAGGGAGTAAGTTACCAGATTCAATGAGGGGCACCAGTAGGGCGCTTGCCGCTCTCCAGTCAGCAGAGGAGAGGTGAGGAGGGGAGGAGGAAGAGGAGTAAACTTAATTCCCAGGGGCGGAACTGTGTTTATACCCATCTAGACTGTTCTCTAAAGAAAGAGAGTAGTGGAATCGAGTTTTGGACTTTGAAGAGAACATAGGCCAGAAGGGAGCTTGCTCCTACTGCAAGTGCTTTCCTCAATAGGTATGCAGGTGGGGTGTAGCTGAGGGTTGCAATTTTGAGTGAGGCGGAGCAAATAAGCTAGGCAAGTCAAAATAAGTGCAGGGATAGGAGAGTAAACTATAAATGCGGAAGGAAAGCAGAAGAGAATAGACTCAATAGGGTAGAGCATAATAAGTTAAGAGATGAGATATAGAGGCAGACTAGGGCACAGAGCATGGTCAGGCCAGAGAGGATGAAAACCTATTAGAGAAAGCGGTGATGATTTCATATTGATTTAAGAATTCAATTGCGGGGTTTGTAGATATAACAGTGCATGTCGCTTAACTATGGGGTTTTCATTTTAATTATCTCACATATTCGCTGTTAACATACAGTAACCTGGTTAAAGACTTAGTTATGGCATACACACAATCTTAATTCCAAACTTGCAAAAATCAAAAGACAAAATCATCCAAGTTCTCCACCAGTGATGATCTTACTGTCACCTTGCTAAATATTTAGGTCTTATTCAAAAATTATATAATAAAATAAAATAAGACAAAACATAACTACAAGGAAAGATAGAAGCAAGAAAGAAAGGTATTATGCAGTCAGAGTCTTTACCAGAGGACATGCAGGGTGTGAAGTCTATTAAGGCTGGAATGATAGGTAGCAAGTTAGGAGTCATAGAGCAGATGTAAGAGGCAAGATCTAGGATACGCTTCAGGTAGGGCATAAAGTGTAGAGCCATGGTATATGTAGGACTGCTTCAGAATGTAATGCTAGGGTTCAAGAGATTTGGAAGGGCAGTCTAGGATCACATGCTCAAGAGTCATATCCTTCAAGTCAAAGAACGGCAAGGTAGGGCAGTATCAACATCATACTAGGAGGGTTGGGCTGCATGATAATTCATACCAGCATAAATATGAGAGATTCTTCTATCAGGAAAGGAGTCATGGATGATGTAGGCTTATTGGTATCTGAACAGTTTATATAGGTCTTGAGATTGGGCCACAAATAAGCGTGTCCAATGCTTAAAGAGGTCCTTAATGCAATCTTCCTTGATAGGTTTGTAGAAGTGGCACCAGTGATAGGAGATAGGGGGTAGATAATGGGCCTGGCAGGAGGTAACAAGTTATTTGAGGTAGCTTGAATCCTCCCTGCGTCACTAGGAGCAGGAGTTAGCATTTCCAGTCGATAGGGTGATGGGAGCTGATAGCAGGAATGAGCATTCTTTAGAGCTACGACAGGGGAATGTATTTGGCCTTAAGGGCTGGAAACAGGAGGTAGGATGCTTAATGTACCTGGGAGGAGGAGAATGATGTATATTCAGAAGTTTGGCAGGGAGCTGTAGGTTGGTTCACAAGAGGGAAAGTTGTCTTATAGGACTGAATGATGCAGACATAAGGTCTAGAGTCTTTAAGAGTTGAGAGGAGGTTACTATGAAGGGGGAGAACAAGTATATTAGTCTTCTGACTGTATAAAAAGGATGCAAGAGACTGGGAGCGGGAGAGATAAGTGCTAATGAAGTGGATAAGCAATCGCATAGGGTGTGCCTGTGGAGGAGTTTAGTTTTCGAGACAGAGAAGGACACTACAAGGGGGAATGCCAAGCAGCTAAGGCGGGTGTAGTCAAGTTGCAGAAGTCGTTTGTTTTTCTGGTATCACCCAGATTCCACAGTGACTTTAAAATGAGCAATATATGAAAAAATGCTCTGTTTAGGGATGAATAAGTATAAAGATGATATATATTTAGAAATAACCAAAGAGTGATTAAGGAGACTTGGGGGGCACCTACTTAGACTATTACAACAATGTTAGGGGAGCCCTGAAAAATCAGGCACTAGTTGCAGTTAGATAGTGAAGAATGAACCCCAGCAACTATAGCTGGAGCTGAACCCTTTGTGCAAAGTAAGCAAGACAAGCAACTGGTGGAAATATTATCAAAACCCCCTTTGGTGGCAAGAAAAAGGGTGGAGGTTATAGGTCCCACCTATGAACTACATATTATAGTATGCTGACCTGATGCATGATGGAAGTACATGTAATAAAGGTACTCAGTTAAGGACGTCAGCTGTATTAGTTGCAATAGATAAGATCTAAGGTGTAGGCCATATGTGATAGGTGCCTTACCTTTAACCTCTGCAGGATCTTTGAGACTGTTCCAGAAAGGACAAGGACTGAGAAAAAGAAAGGAGAGTTTAAAGCAAACTTCCTAATTTGGAAGAAATATATCTATTAGACCTTTTAAGAGAGGGATGGTGTAACGCTTCCCTGGGTATATCAGTCACCAAGAGGAATGCATCTTGGCAAGGTATAACGATAGTAACTCTGATGCGAAACTGTTGGTACTTCATGCAAGTCTTACCAAAGGAGATATCGGTAAGTTGTTTAATAGCTGTAGATTGCCAAATGACCAGCCTTGCTAAGTGCTAGATATACTTACTGTAGTTTTGTGCTAACTGAAAAGAAGTAACTATACAAACAAGTATATTGAAAACTCTGTCTGTACAAGTCTGCCCAGTCTAAGCTCCTGAGGGGCAGTTTAAATACAATTTTCATGCTTTTACAAAGCTGTCCGTATCCTTCTATTTGATTTCTAATCAACAGATATAACCAAGCTCTGCTTGTATAGTCCTCTACTTAAACAAATGCTTCATGCACCTAAACGGTACAGCAAACAAAATATGTATTATCCTGATACATAACACCAAACATACAATAAATTAGGTATCAGGCTGATAGATGACATGCAATTTAAAACAAATTAAGTTTCAAACGATCCCGGAAAATAATTACAAAGAAACTAACCCCTTACTAGCTCAGATAGTTGCCATTAGCAATTGTCTGCCTTAAGAATTGTAATCAATACCGGATTCCTCGATGGAAACTATTGGTATGGAGGGGACTCAGGAGTGAGGTGAGAAAAGAGGAGATACTCTGATTGACATGTCTCCAGATGCTTGAGGGGATCAAGTTAGAGCTGGGAGCGGAGCTGTTAAAGGACATGCTGAGGTCTAGGAAGACTTCCTGTTTTGCATTGGGAGGAAGTCTTCAAGACGGTCAAGAATTGACAGTCCCTTAACCCAGCTGTTTTGTCCTTGTTTTGTTTTTAACCTTTTATGTTGATTATGGCATATATTTGCTGGGAAGAAGTGAGGAACATTTACATTTTTTAAATGTAATAGGGCAAGTTGCAAAAACAGTTTTCTGTGTAATAATAGCTATATAATATAAACTGAAAAAGCAACATATATGAACCTGCATGGAGCACTAGGTTGGATAAAGGAAACGTCAATCTCCAACATATAAAACAAAAGAAATAACTGTTCCAGTTCTCCCCTGGTGATGCCCGTATTATTACTACACCCAACGATAGTGACTGCGATTGTACTTATAAAATGTAAGGAAATCCTAAGTAATTATAACCATCATGAAGGATAAATAGAGGAAGGATACTCAGATCCCAATCTGAGTCCTTATTGGAGAAAGTAGAGAACGAAACGGCGTGGACAGCAGGAATTGAAGGAGGATAGCCAGTGGGAGTAGTGCGGATGTATGAGGTGAGGCCAGGGATGAGCCCTAGGATCAGTAGACTGGTGATCCAGGGCAAATAAATATCAGCTTCAGCAGGTAAAGGTAACTCTGGTAGTCCTTGGCAGACCAAGTGAGGATTTCGTGATTAATGGTCTCGTCTTCAGTCTAGCAGAAAGGGCATACTGTCTGTTGATCAGGGTTTTCAAGGAATAGTGAGAGGCCAGATAACCTCCCTTTGACCTCGTTTGCTGTATCCAGACTGTATTATAGAAGTCTTTTCCCCTGAATGAATAAGTGCTAGGAGATGATCCCTTTCGTCTAGCTTTGATCTACTTTTTGATTATCTATTATTATTTCTGTTAATTAATAGTGACCTGAATGGAGCGCTAGCTATGGCAAAATCGAAATACTCATCTCAAGCGTGAAAGACAAAGAAAATACCTTAATCTGCTCTCCCCTTGTGTTAACTATACCATCACTTAGCCCAACAATAAAAAACACTTCTTAAATTACTCTAGAATCAAATGAAGTCCAAGGAGATTACAACTGCAAGTAAAGAGAAACTAAAGGAATGAAAATCGGATATCAATCAGTGCTAAGAGTAGAGAAGTAGGTAAACCAGGGTGCCAGGGTGGCAGGCATGATAGAAGGGAAACCACTATGCATATTGCAGATGTAAAATACCAGGCCAAGAGCGAGGAACAGCCACTACCAGACCAGGACTCAGGGGTAATCAAGGTCAGCTCCTGCAGGTAGAGCAACCGTTTACACTTTTATGTAAGTCTGTAGAGGATAGCGTTACTGCAGGTCCCATCCATATTTGAAAATATTGCAGTATCAAAGGCTGTCTCTTATATTTAATAAGGCGGCACTGAGATTTGAACGCAGTATCTTGTAGACTAAAAAGCTGTGATTCCACTATTGCGCTACTGAGTTGTAAGGATACAGGAGGAGAAAACAACAAATATATATACCCATCTCCGTATCACGTTAAATCCAGCCATACATATGACTCGTCATATGTGTATGTGTTACATGACTTACATACACACATGACGACATAGAATATGATAACGTATTCTTTTCCAATACTTCCCCTACGTTTCCATTTCTATCTTCATCAGTAATTTCTCTAATGAAATCCGCGATAATCCCTTAGTACATAGATCTGATACATTGTTTTCCGACTCAACTCTAACTACTTGAATATCTCCTTTCTCACGCAGCTCTCTAACAGAATGGTACCGGACATCGATGTGTTTGGTTCGATCTGAGACTCCATGGTTCTCGGTGAGACTTGTTGCAGCTGTATTATCACAATATACAATCGGTGTTGTTGTGATGCCCATTTGCTTTAAGCCTCGTCTAATCCAAACACTCTGGTTTGCCGCAAATGACAGTGCGACGTATTCGGCTTCTGTAGTTGATTGAGCTACTATGCGTTGTTTCTTGGAGCGCCACAGAAGTGTATGCCCATGTGTCTGTATAATCAATCCAGTGAAGGATTTTCTATCGGCGAGGTTTGAAGCATAGGAACTGTCGCTGTAGACTTCTACAGGCAGAGCCTCCGTATCGTGCCGGAAGCTTAGTCCTTTGTTCTTTGTACCTTTAAGATAGCGAAGAACTCGTTTGGCAGCTGATAGGTGGGTGTTTGTTGAGTTGGATGCACACTGACTGAGGAATGCGGTCGCATATGCGATGTCTACTCGGGTAGCGACAGCAGCATACATCAAGGATCCTATTTTGGATTGGTATGTTTTCTGGTCGCAGAGTTCCTCAGCAGGAGTAGCTTTAACAAATGGTGAGTGTGCTTCGAATGGGGTTTTGGCTTCATTTGCATCGGTCATACCAAATCGTTCAAGAATTTCTGTAATGTATCCTTCCTGGTATAGCTTGATACCGGTTTTTGCTCTTTTGATTTGGATACCGAGTAGCATAGATGCTTCACCAGAATCGGTACACTGGAAGCGGGATCGTAGTTTGTCAACACACTGGTTGACTTTGGAGGGATTGCCGGTGATGAGAATGTCATCAACGTATATACAATAGTATAAATCTGTTGCAATTAGGATACATGGATCGAAGTCGGTAACCTTTAGATTCATTGTTTCTAAGGCTTGGGTAAGATGTTGATACCATAGGCGTGGAGATTGTTTAAGGCCATAGATTGCTTTCTGTAACTTCCATACTTTTCCTGGTATGCGGTACCCTTCAGGAATTTCTAGATATGCTTCGCAGTCTATGTTGCCATACAGGAATGCACTCTTGATGTCTAGTTGTCGTAGGACGTATCATTTCTTGAATGCTAGACTTAACAATACCCGTAATGATGCTAGGCGTGCCACAGGGGCATATACTTCTCCGAAATCTTCCCCTGGTATTTGGCTGAATCCTTTGGCACAATATCTCCCTTTTCGTCCTTCAATGGTTCCATCTGTTTTAACCTAGGTCTTATATACCCATCGTCCTTTGAGAACTCTTTTGGTATTAGGTCTGTCGACTTCGTCCGCAACCTTTCTGCTTTTCAGAACATCCATTTCCTCCTGCATTGCTATCTGCCATTCAGCCTGTTCTTCTGACTTCATTGCTTCTGCGTAGCTTGTGGGTTCAGGCTTGTAGTAGAAGAGTCCAACAAAGGATTCCTTGCTCATGGCAGTCTGTTGTGGTCGAATTTTCTCGAGTATCGCTTCGCGTTGCAGCTTATTTTGTAGACTAACTTGTTCAGGGGTACCTGTCCCTCCTTCGCCTCACATGTAGCTTTTGAATGTTTCATCGCATTTTCTCAATTTGGCATTCAAGTCCTTGAGCTTGGCTTTGGCTAGGTCCTTTCGATAATCCAGACCTTTGGTGGTTTGGAATCGGGTACGAGTTGATAGTCGTCTTGGAGGTTCATCAGGGTATGCTACTGGTACCTCTGTTTCTTCTGCATGGTCTTCGTATTCGACTGGAGGATTACTTTCATGTTGTTCTTCGTTTTCTGGAATGGCTTCTTTCTCCGGAATTGTAGCAGTATTTTCTTGATGATATTCGAATGAAACTCCTTTCATTATCCCAAACCTGACGTCTCTTGCTTCAGTCACCGTATGTCGTTTAGGTACGTAAATCCGATATACTGTAGGACTGGAAGTGTAGCCTACGAAGTGACCTTCTTCATCTGTAGGATCCAACTTGATTCTCTTTTCTGATGGAATGTGTACTGTCGTAGATGTGAACCAAGGACGGAGGTGGTTAATGTTTGGTTTCTTGCCATATAGGTGCTCGAAAGGTGTTGTCTTTATCGTGGAATGCCATCGTCTATTGTATAGGTAGGCAGCAGTAGAATATGCTTCCCCCCATAGAAACCTTCGATCGGCGGACAACATACATCGTACCATCGTCGTAAGGGTATGATTTATTCTTTCGGCAACAACATTTGATTCAGGGTTGTAGACTGGTGATCTGGTATGGATTGTACCTCTTTCCTTTAAGAACTGGGATACTTTCTGGTTTACATACTCTGTCCCATTATCGGTGTGGAGACGTTTGATTCGTACTTCGAATTGTGTATATATAAGGTTCCAAAAATCTTGTATTGCATTCTCAGCTCCGTTCTTTGACTTTAGCAAGTATAGCCAACAGTATCTGGAATAGTCGTCCACGAATGTCATTTAATATTTGTTTTTTCCCAAGGTTAGGACTGATATACGACCGCACAGATCTGAATGGATTTTCTCGAAAGGTTTCTTTGTTTCGATATTTTTTCCTGGTGGCACACTATGTGTTGATTTTTGCGTCTTGCAAGTTTTACAGTTAAAGTCTTGAGGTTGGGGAATGGGCAATGTGTCGTTATAGCAATCTCGAATAGTGCTAGGATGACCAAGTGCCCGGTGTCTTTCCTCATAAGGTGTCATAAGAGCCTTCTCATTATGTGTCCTTATATACCACAGCCCGTCCTATTTCTCCGCAACCATGAATATCCTTCCATTCTTCACATATCTTCTCTCTCCTTTCTCAATTTCCCTTCTTACTCCAACATCATCAATCCTTGATTCAGACACTAAGGAGGATATAAACGATGGTACATACAGTACTCTTCGGAGTTGAACCGTATATCTGGATCCGTCCAGCAGTCGCACAGGGATCTGAATGTCTCCTGTTCCGGTTGCTTGATGAGGTCTGCCATCTGCCGTTACTATATTTGCTTTTGTGGGTGATAGATTTAGGAAGTTACCTTTGTTTAGTAATATGTGGTCAGTGGCTCCTGAATCACAAAGCCAACTAATTGTCATCCTCCTATCGCTTTCATTCGCAATTTGTTGAGACTTGGTCATCAACACGGTAATGGTAGCTTCGGTAACATTTATCGATTTTGGTCCCTTGTTTCGATATTTTTTCTCCTTGTCTCTTTTGAGACCATGGCAGTCCTTGAGGTTATGGTTGTCACTCTTCTTGGCTCGTGCTTTGCACCAGGAACAGAACTTCGTTCCTTTTTGTTTCCTTGGTACGAATAGCACTTTTTCATCTTCCCTTTGTTCGGTTTCCCCTGCTGCTCAGCTGACGAAGAATTCCCTTATGTCTACATAATGGTCATCTCCTCTTGCAGCCAGCATATCACATAGATATCCATGTTGCTCCTTTATCGAAAGCAGGAAGAACGCTCCTTTAGTGGCTTCAGGCTGGAATACTGCTTTGAATGTGGTCAAGAGGTCGTCAGCCTTTTTGCCCCTTGCATTTGAGCATCGATGGGATAACCAGTTCCATGCGTTTTCGAAGTTGGAGATGTGTTCAGAGATGTTTTTACCAGGGGTGAGTTTGGTGAAGATGTTTTCAAGAAGGACTAGATTTGTAGATGGTGTTTCTTTGTCAAACCGGTCCCTTAGTGACTGCCAAGCCTCAGAGGCCAAGTTGTAGCAGGTGATATCGGCTGCGTAGCTACCTGCTGCCTGGTATAGGAAGAACTTTGCTAGTTCATTTCGCTTATTCCAGTCCTTGGTCTCTTTTGAGAGGGAGGTTCCTTCGTCTTCTGGCTCAGGTTGTTCTGTTGAGCCGTCGACTATATCCCATAGATCGCATACGTTGAATGCCGTTTTCCACATTTGTGCCCATGACTGATAGTCCCGTTGTCCTTCCAATTTTGGATAGTCTTTTAGGGTAAGGGACAATCGTCCAAATGTGGAGTCTGTTGGTGAGGTGTCTTTGGTGGACATTTTGGCGGTTAACGTGGGATAGGTCTATTGTTGTTCAAATTGGTGTTGGGAGGAAACGGGTTTGTTCCGCCGATATTTCTATGACTGTACAACCTTTTTATTGCGAAGTACTCAAGCTGAAATCGAAATTCGTCACAACAGAATGGGAGTATGTTCGTTTCTTTTTGATGACTTATGGGAAACGGTCTTAATCTCCCACAACCAGGACAGTCAATGATCGATGGAGGGTTGAAATAACCTCGGTATTCGTCACTGGTTAAATCTTGTGGTAGATGTGATGCTTTGGCTTCGATTTCTGATATTGGGTATTCGGGTGCGTCGTAGTAGGTATGTGGCATTTGTTTCCTGATTTTTACTCTCTTCGTTTAGGGAGAGGATGAGTGTTGATGCAGTTACTGCAGTGAGATTGGTTGTGTTGTCTATAATAGACGTCTGCGTCACTCATACAGTGATAAGAGGGAGGAGGTGTGTGAGGAAGGTAACGGTAGAAGCGTTTTAGTGTATAAACAGTTTTTGTCAAGTGGTATATAGTTGGGTAGCGGAAGTCTTGCTAACCCGGGCTCATAACCTGAAAATATTGCAGTATCAAAGGCTGTCTCTTATATTTAATAAGGCGGCACTGAGATTTGAACGCAGTATCTTGTAGACTAAAAAGCTGTGATTCCACTATTGCGCTCCTGAGTTGTAAGGATACAGGAGGAGAAAACCCGAAATATATATACCCATCACTGTATCACGTGAAATCCAGCCATAAATGTGACTCGTCATATGTGTATGTGTTAGATGACTCACATACACACATGACTACATAGAATGTGATAACGTATTTTTTTCCAACAATATTCTCACAGGTTGGCTAAATGGTTGGGTAATTGGGTCACTCCTTGAACGGTAGACAGCAAGCAAGATCTTCTGTGACCATATCTTGAGGATCCTCCCTTTCCTAATATGGCCCAGACCCATCCATGGATATAGGTAGGTGGATCAGTAGTATAGGTAGTATGGACGGGTAGGGGTGAGCAGAACCCAGTCTGCAAGGAGGTTGCCTTGTTATCCCACCTCTAGGATAGGGTAAGTCAAGGAGTCCCAGAGGAGAGGAGATTACAAACTGACTTTGGGCAGGAGGTGGGAGCTAATTTGGAGAAAGAACAGTAAGTCAATCTCTGAGAATCTTTGCAGGTGGCATATTCCATGAATAGGCAGATGAAAAATCACAGCAGAGAAGACTAAGACTTGGTTACACCCAGGTGGAATATTGTTGGGGCTGAGGCCACAAATAGTAGCTGCAGGGTGTCCAGTGCAGGAAAATTGGAGGCAGGGGGGATGGAGGATAGGGGCGAGCTGCTACAGGGTATATATCTGAAGGGGAACAAAGAAGGCTGAAGGCTAGCAATACGCTGGTGGTAAGGGAATAAACAGTTTAGGGGGGGGAGGCAGAACTCAGGGGTGAGGATGGTGACAGGAGTAGATGTGAAGCAATTGGATACCCAAATTGGTGTCTTTCTCCAAAACACCTCTATTTTGCATAAAATTGTGTCATTGGGGGTGTGAAGATTTGCACGATAGAGGAGAATAGGGAGGAGGAGACTAATGGCAAGACACCTGTTGGTGTGTGGTGAAATACCGATCCCAGAAGATTTGACTAGGCCTAACATTGTTAAAGCTCCTTGGGCGAGGCCTGGTTGTTTAGGGAAGTGGACTGAGGTCTCCAAAGTTGATGTAAACCAGTATCCAAATCAACAGATAATTGGACAATAGTGAAATAAGAACCTATCTAGAGAGATGAAAGCCGATAAGTGGGGAGTAACGTGTCTAGCTTTATGCCAGTCACCCCATTAGTCAAAGTGACAGAGAAGGACAACCCAAGTAGTCCAGAGGTGCTAAGGAGGTGGGTGTCCTAGTATTGAACAAGGTATTTAATATTCGTGTGTGAGCCTGATCCAACAGTTACAGTGCAATCATCAACATTGTGAAACAAAATCCCTATTGGGATTGAAATGTGAAGGGAAGAAATATATATAATAAATTGGTAAAGACAGATAGGCGAACCCAGACAGGCCTCCACTTGAACAGGAAAAATATCTTGCAAGACTATTGAAATATCAATTGACACTTGCGGTCTGATTGAAAGAAACAAACTCCAAATATAATATAAATGAAAGACCCTTGCCACGAAGTAGTCAAGCCAAACTTGTGGCCAAGATATGTCCAAATCCCACTTGCTGTGTGGAAAAAGGTGGATGGCTTGAGGGTGGCCCTCTGGAGGGTGAATACCTCAAGTCTGAGTAATGGATGCTGGTTAAACTTCACCCCAGATTTAAACTTTTTACTTTGTAAAGGTTGCCTTGATAGCTCTCTACCATTTTTTGAGGGGCCACTACCATTGAATCAGTCCGGATCATCGTCTCTGGGGTTAGGTACATTCACTGGTAGAGGCAGTTATGGTCCCTTCCACACGCTTCAGTCTTCAGCTCCATGGTCTACCCCTTTGCAGTTGTACTTAGAGGAGATAAATTGAAATTCTTCGCTTCCATCAGCTTTGATTCACTTGTCCAGCCCAATGTTTTCCCCCGGCTTTGGATCTACTGTTTTCCACACACTGAGTGGGTTTCAAGCAACTTGTAATTGTATTACTGACATATTTATAAGTGGCAAAATGTGACTCATTTGGTCTGACGCCGCATTCTGCCAATACACATAGGCCACTTCTTCAAGCCATTCTTGTTCTTTACACTGGTCGAGTTCTCACAACTACGGTCTGCTTTGCTCTAGTTCCTCCTGCTCTGCAACTTGCCTCTGGAAAAGTCGTCCTCTTTGCCATGCTAGGACTTCTTCCTTGTGGCAATCTCAATCAATGGATTCCTGTCCTGTAACACTGATGTTGGCATGAAGTTAATTACTTACTGCTTCCTGGTTTGTAACCTGTTGTTCCTGAGCTTCCAACTTTGCTTTAAGCCTCTTAGTTGTTACCATTTGCATAGTGATTGTCTCCACCACCAGCATCTCTAACCCCTTCTGGACCTGATTTATTTCTTTGTCTATTAGTTGGCCACCTGTTGCTATACAGTATGCATGCAGCAGAGGTTAGTCTGCCTGTAACTGCGCTTGGTTGGACACTTTGTGGGTGGTAAGAGGAATATTATCTACCAATTCCTGTAGAGTTCGGTTGAAATAGCCTATAGGTTGCCCTATATCTTCTACCAGTTTCTCCAAGGTAGGGTTTTTGGTGTCATAAGTTGTTATGCTTTGACTATGTATATTGCGTAACCGGCAACGATATATTGTTCTACCTATAAAGACGCCTTGCTCCGTACTATAGCGACTACTCCAAGTCCAAGAATTTTCTTGAGCACTTGATAAAGAGAACTGACAGCGAACTTCAACCTTTCGGTTACTGAGATGAGAGCGGGATAAAGGTTTGATTGATAAAGTTATTGATAGGAAATAACAAAGATGATTGCGTAAGGAGCTATACTCCGGGCCCTTTTTCTACTTTTTTTATTTTTTTTTTATTTTTTATATCATATATTCGTTGTTAAGGTACAAGAACTTGCATGCAGCGCTAGCTATGGCATAAACAAAACCTTAATTCCAAACACCAAAAACATAAGAAACTAACGGCATATCAAAGCTCCAACAGGATAGGTAACTGTCCATACACCTCGTACAGTAAACTCAAGTAAGGAAAGACCAGCTAAGGAAATATACAGAAACCAAGCCATCAGGTGAGGAAAAACTCCAAATTATCAAGAACTTGGGGAGGAAAAGAGAGTGTGGGCAGGGGACCCTATGGGGGTGGGGGTAACCAAAGGAGGTGGCGATGAGGGAAGGGATAGCAACATGTCCGGAGGGAAGCCAACCTGCGTCTCTTGTAGATAGGCTACCAGGTTGAGGAGAAGTGGTATAGAAGACCAGATGGGGTTGTCCGTGCCTATCCCCACGACACCTTGGAGGTGGCGTCTGCAGGCATCAGCGGTAGTCGTGGAGGAGAGTATTGTATGCTGGAAGTCTTCTTCGTAATCACAACATCGTGGAAAAAGGTTGGACTTCTCTTTGGAGGCCGAGGAGGTATAAAGGGCAAGGTACCGCTTGTTGGCTCGTATCTGGTGAATGCGGCCGGCCATGAACTTGCCGTGGTCTATGAAAGGGTGTGGGGATAGAGACAGTTTATATGGGTAGTAGTATAGGGGAGGACGGCCCTCTCCCCAGTTGTTGATGAGGGTCTGGTGTGCCCGCCTCCAAAGGCCAGTATAGGCGACGCGCATGGCAGGCAGCGGGAACCGAGGAGGACTGAGGGGTGCAAGATCGGCACGTGGCAAGGGGGCGAAGGACAGTGATCCCAGGATGGGGAGAATGAGGTGAGCTATTGCATCCACCAGGAGGTGGGTGCGGACCGGCGGGCGGGGAGGGGCAGTTTTCCAGTGGAGAGGGTTGATATTGGGTTGGAGGTACCGTGTGAGGTGACGCCACGAGTCTGGAGCGCGAGACTTGAGGAGGGAGAAAAGGACGAGTGGGAGCCGCCCTGAGTCTGGGTTGATGGTTGGTTGAGTAAATGCTAGTCTGAATGCAGTAAGCCGACGGCGATGGGCGCAGAGGAGGCTGATAGGCAGGAGGCAGCTCTCGATAGAGAGGACAGAGAGTTGGGTGGAGCGGAAGCAGTTGGTAAATCATCTCTGGATCAGGTGCCAGAAGACGTCCATGGGTCGTAGCATTCCGCGGGAGGGTATGAAGAGGTCAGCCCCATAGGTGAGAATGGGGAGGAGTAGGGAGACAGCAAGGCGGTGGCACAGGTGGGTGGAGAGGCCAGCCCGCGGTGGGTGAAGACTACGGACAGTGACCTAGGCGCCTTGAGCAAGGGCAAGTCGTTTAGATAAGTGAGTTGATGTAGAAAGGGATGGGGTGAGCCAGTAACCTAGCCACCAGAGGGTGTTGGCAGGATGGAAGACCTGCCCATCCAAGTGTATGGGGATGATGCAAGAGGAGCCATGCTGGTTCTTGGTGCGCTAGTGAATGAGCTCCGTCTTGGGGATTGAAAAGGGGACATTGGGCGCTGCTCCGCGACGCTTGATCATGGAAAAGGCTACTTGAAGCAGCTGAACATTACGGTGATAGGAAGAAGATGATACAGTCAATGCAAAATCATAATGATAAGAAAGTATAAGGCCTCTGGAAAGAGAGATATGAAGGGAAGAAACATAAATAACAAAAAGCAAAGGGGATACAGGAGACCCTGGAGGGGTGCTAACAGAAATGGAAGAAAAAATTCCTGGTGAACCCAGAAAAAGAAGACGGCAGGTGCGGCAAGTGAGGAAGGACCTGACCCATGAGATGAGGTAGTGGTTGGCCCCTTGTTTCCACAGTATGGAGGAGAGAAAGGTGGGATCCACGTTGTCAAAACCCCCTTTGAGTTTTATGAAGAGGGTGGAGATATAGAGGGCTGGGCGGTGGTGGGTGCGTAGCATGTGGGCAAGGCTGGTGACAGCATCAAAGGAGGAAAGGCATGCAAGGGAGCCACATTGGTTAGCACTGAGGAGACCAAAGGCCCTAGCGACGAGGGCCAGCCGGGAGGCGACAATTCTCTCCAAAACTTTAGAGATTATCGCGAGAAGGACAATTACCCTCAAGGAGGCCGTGGTGTCATAGGATGGCTTTCCTGGCTTGTCCGGAACTACCCCGTTGGCCTTTTTGAGGGAGGGAGGGTGGAACCCATAATGGAGCAAAGGGGAGAAGGGGACAACTAATCAGGAAGAGGTGGTGCGGTGGACCACTTTCCATACCCCATAGGGGACGCTATCAGGACCCGGCGCAGAGGAGGAGGAGGAGGCCCTGAGGGCGGTTGATATCTCGTCTGCGGATAGATAAGGGGCATCATAGTATGGGCGGAGGATGGAGGGGGCGCGCTGGGAGGGACTAGGTGGAAACAAGTTGTTGTGGAGAGCACTGTTAATGGACTCTGGAGTGTCAAACTCTGGGAGAGTGGGGAGGCAAGTTGTGGGATAACCTAGGGCTAGCCGATTGGTGGGCCAGAGGGAGGAGGGAGTGGCGTTCAAGACCAGGGAGGTCCAGTGGCCCTTTTTTGCCCTCTTTATGGCTTTGAAGTAGCCAAGGCTGGCAAGCCTCGCACCAGAGATGTCACTGGTAGAACGGGTAGAGCGGGCCTTGCGAGCTGCGGACTGGTGTTCTTCCGAAGAGTAGAGAGGAGGGGTCACCACCAGGACTTGGCCTTGTGTGATGGGTGCGACAGTGGTGTGTCGTTCCAGAGCAGAGAAATAACGTAACAGAAATTTGTGTCGAACCATGAGGAGAGAGAGGCAGAGGTGGGGAGGTGGAGGGTGTTAGGGACTCTAAGCTCCTCTAACAGGTGGGTGAGGGTGGCCCAGTCACTCAAGGCCCAGTTGGGGCGGGGAGGTGGTTGAGTGTCTTTATGTTGCCTAAAGGAGAGCAGAATGGAGACTTGGTCAGAGCCAGATGAGGGGAGAGGAGTACTCCATGAGGAGAAAAACGGATATACACCTGGAGAAGCAAAGGAAAGATCTTGGACAGATGGCCTGCCCCAGCCGCCCAGAGGGAAGTGGGTTAAGACCCCAGGGGTATATAAGAGCTGGTAGCCAAGTTCAGCTGCTCTTGAGAAGTAGAGTAAGGAAACAGCTAACTCAGTAGCGGAGTGGGCCCGTAGTGGGTCACAGGAGGGGAGGTGAAGAAATCGCCTAGGGAAAGCATAGGAAACCCTCTAGGGGAAACAATTCAAGAGGGGAAATAGTACACGAGGAGGAGGCCATACCAGGGAGTGAGTATGAGTTCAGTACCCAGAGGTGTGAAAAGGAAAAACCAAACAGTTCATCCATCAGGATCAAATTCAGGCCCAGAGTGTCAGGTCTCCCAAAGAAAACGGGAAGTATGACACTCATGGAAAGTAGGGAAGAAGAAACATAATATGCCACGCGTAGCTTTTTAGGGGAGGAACAGGGGGGGGACAAGAACTTGAAGCTAGGAAAAGTAGGGACACGTCCTCGAAACATGGGAGGATCCTGGACACAAATTAGGGAAACAGGAAAGGAAAGTTCAACTAAGGAATTAAAAAAGGAAGATAACATATCACAGCTACCCAGGCAGTTGTGTTGAGCAAGGGAGAGAAAGGACGAGGCCCTAGGGGCCTCCTGCGTGGGTGGGATGATTGTTTAATCCCGTACTGGGCAGAGTCCATAGGATCACGGGGTCAGGAGAGGGGCTGGGCGCCACCTGGGTGGGTGGAGCACAGTGCCATTTGGAGGACCTGGACATGCTAGGGCCTGACTGGACAGGCCTCATAGGCCTAGGGGTGCTTAGGTCAACGGCGGGACCTAAGGGACCTGGAGGTGGTGTAGAGGGGCGAGAGGCTGTGGTAGAGCCAGGGGGAAGGTCTGGCAAAACGTCCATCTTGTCATCATCTGTGGTGGGTTGGGTGGCTGGCTGAGCAGCTGGGGGAGGAACTGGTCCAGATGGGCAGTCCCGGTCGCTGGGGGAGTTATCCCCGTCGCAATTAGGGTAGCGGGGGGGGGAGGTCAGGCAGCAGTTGTGCACAGCTTTGGTGTTGCCCTGCTAGGGGGATGAGGGATTAGAGCATCTGTGGTCGGCTCTCGTGTGATGGAGAGAGCAGAAGGGGCAGACTGGGTGGGGTGTTTTACATCGTGGGGCCAGATGCCTAAAGGCCCAGCAGTTGTGGTATTGTATGTAGGGAGAGGAGGAGAAGGCTCTTTCAGACCGCCTATTGGCTGAGAAGAGAGGAACATGTGGTAGGAGGGAGGAGGCATGCTCAAGGGCAGTGTTTATGACTAGCGAGCAAGAATGTTTGAGGGGGGAGGCCGGGTCCCTATTAAGGAACCTAGCGGACAGGATAGGAACACCAGTGGAGGTAAGCATTGACGTGGAGAGGGGGGAGAAGAGGTCATCCTCATTCTCGGGAAGGCAAGCGGAGGGAACAGAGTTGATCGCAATCTGAACAGCTGTACGAGCAGGGCGGAAGGGGAGCCAATGGTTGTTGCCAACAGGGAAGGATTGGTTGAGGCGCGTGGTGAGTGCCTCAAAGTATGGGGCGTAAGAGAGGGCAGGAACTTGTCCATTAAGGCCAGTTGGGGAGACAGAGCCCCGGTCATTGACAGAAGCCTTGAAACCACAGGGAAGGGCAGTGTTGGCATCGATGAGTACTGAGGCTGCTAGGTCGGGGAGAAGGCCAGAGATGACATCTGCATCAGGGCGTAGGGCTGGTGATGAAAGGGGTGTGAAAAATCTGCGAGCTGCAGTGGTGAGCTGGGGTAGATGAGATGGTGGTTTTGGTTGAAGGGAGGGGGAGCCTGGAGTGGAGGAGGACGTGGTGGCTTGGTTGCTAGCAGCAGCCGCGACCTTTGCTACAGAGGGAGGGCTAGATGGAGACCTTCTCCTATTCCTTCTGCCTATCATGATCTGGGCAAAGGAGGGAGCGGAAGTATCATGGTCACGGAACTCATCACTGGAGACACCATGGATTACTAGGGGGGTTACTTTAGAGGCTGGGGCAGGAGGTGGGTGGGTAAGGGCAGCTGGGGGTGCAGGGCGCCTCAGGGTCATGCCAGGACGGGCAGGGATGGCGGGAGGAGTTGTGGTGGCGGGAGGAGGTGCATGAGTGACACGGTGGGCCAGGTCGCGAAGCTCAGAACGGATTGAGGCCAGGCTGGGGGCTACAGGATCGGCAGCATGAGTCGAGTTAGGTAAGCCGGCACTAAGAAGTTCGACTGCTGAGGAGAGGGAGTCAAGCCGAGTGCCAAGGGCCGAGATTGCACGAAGGGCGCCACACCGGAGCGGGATCAAGGTAACCTCACCAGTGGAGAGGTCATCGAGGCTTGAGGGAGAGATGGAGGGGACCTCAGCGGAGGAGAAGTTGATGACTTCCTTGGTTTCGTCAAGGAAGGAGGAGAGGAACCTGAGGTGAGGGGGGAAGTCCAGTGTAGAGGCAGTGGCTGAGGGTGGTGCAGGCGCAGAGGCAAAAAGAGGGGGAGGAGGGGGACCGGCTTGCACCATGACGAGGCTTAGTGTACGCTAGGACCTGTGCGAGGAAAGGTGTGGGTGGGATTGTGGGAACCGAGTACACTATTGACGTGGTGGTCCAAAATGTCGGGGCAGGAAAATAGGGGAAGCGAAGTGTGGCTATCCTCCTGGCCCCTAATAGGTCCTTATATAGACCTCTTCTCGCAACCCCTAAACCTTCTGGCTGTGCTAGTGCGCAGCTATGTGAAACTGATAATATCATATGACCTTTTAATTGCGTACGTCATCTGCACTTTAACTAACCTCATAACTCACAACTGTGCGTCATGCGCAATACCCTCATAACTCAACATGATCATGTGTGCAAAATCAACTCATAATCTCAAGACTCACAAGTGTGTGTTATGCACAAAACCCACATGACTCCAAGTGGTCATATGTGCGAAATCCTCCTTGGCCTTGCAAGGCTTACAGTGCTTCTTGTCCTTCTTGCCTAGCACTCTTCTAGGCAATCGTGACATTGGCTCCCCTCTCCCCAGGCCAAGTCCCATTTGGCTTTTGTCCTACCACCTACCGTAGTAGAGGTCTCCTCTGATTCCGTCCCGGATCCTATCCACCTATGATCCCATCAGTTGCACATTTCCTTCCAGTTCCTTTCTTGCTGATCTCTCCATTCCCAACTCCTTCATTTGGTTGGCCATTTGCTTCTGTGATTCCGCTTCGTTTTCGTTGGTTCGTACTCTCATGACTTCGATGTTGGTTTGTGCCGCTGGGAGGTGTTTTTCCTAGTTTTCTACTTTTTTGGCGCATTTCTTACAAAGTTGTGGAGTCAACTTCTGTTGGGTTGTCCTCTTTGTCGTTCTTGTCTGATTCCCATTTGATATCCCGCATTTCGTCTGCGACCTATACTTTTTTTTCCCTCCTCCAATCCTTCCGTTTCCTCCTGTGAACATGTTTTTCGACTTTAGTTGGCTGTCCGCATTTACTAGGGAAGAAACCTGCGCGAACTTTCTCGACCTTGTTGCTCCTGCATCGGCTGTTGTAGCAGGCTCTCCAACTGATATTTCGATGTTGTTTCATAGGTGTTCGTGGGAACCACCCATGTCCTTCCTTGTCCCTTTGATGGATCTGGCATTCGTCGTCATTGCATGCTACCCATGAGAGGGCCACATGCTCTCCGGCAATATCCCTTATTCTCTGTGATTTGTGGATGCTCCAGTTCGCGTCTGATAAATCGTGTTCTTCTCCTTTTTCTTCTTTTTTCACGTCAAGCTTATTCCCTTCTTTTAGCGACCTCTCTGCGCTATCCTTAAGCTTGACCCCTTGCCAATATTCCTCAAGAACTTTTAATGGTTTTCTGGCTGCCTCGTGGCTTTTCTGGATATTGTTCGTGAAAATAGCTGCTGGCGATTGCTGCATTCACTAAGTTTGCCATGGGATACCACTCTTGATCTTGTTCTGCACTATAGCCTGTCCACTTGGCTATATATTGGAGTTGTTTGCGGTATCAGCGTGAGTCTATGATCTCTGCAAGTACGAATTCTGGTTTTCTTTCGGTTTCCATTAGTGGTGGGTGTTCCTTGATCTGTGATGGTAGCTGGTTATTGTCATAGGGTTCCAAGAGGGAGATGTGGATTGTTGGGTAAATCTTGAGTGAGCGTGGTAGGTCGAGTTTATATGCCCTCCTTCCCACCATTGCCAACATTGCAAATGGCCCTAACCTTTTGTAACCAATATCTTTGATGGTCTTGTAGTCGTAATATTCTTTGCCAGCAGCCATACCCTGTCCCCTGCCCACAGGTTTCGATCTGGTTTTCTGTGTCGATCGGAGTCTTGCTTTGATCTCAGCTGGGCTGACGTCATTTCTGCTTTTAATACCTCATGCAATTGACTCTTGTCTTGTGCTAGAGTTTTTTTTCCATCAATCAGGTATCCCTTAAGCTCATACACAGGATGATGCCTATAGTTTGCATAGAATGGTAACTCTGTTATTGTTTCCTGATAAGAGTTGTTATATGCAAATCCTGCCGTGGTAAGGAGTCCTGCCCAGTCATCTTGCTGATAGTTGGCGTAGGCTCGCAGGTATTGTTCCTAGATTCCATTGGTCCTTTCTGTTTGCCTGTCTATTTGTAGGTGAAATGCCGTACTCAACCCTCTTTCGATCTGAATTTGTGGAGTCATTTCCTTCCATAGTTCCGATGTGAATAGTGATCCTCGATCACTGATATTGTCATCAGGTAGTCCATGGAGTCTGAACGCATTATCCATAAACAATCTGACGAATTCTTTTGCCGTCAAATCGGGCCTGCACTGAAGAAAGTGTACCATCTTCGTAATGCGATCAATGACTACCCAAATAGCATTATTACCTTCCGATATGGGTAGACCTATGTAGAAGTACACGGCTATTAACTTGCATTGCTTTCCCAAAGCTTCCAAGGATTTTAGCAGTCCGCATAGTGCGTCTCGAACTGGTTTCGTCCTCTGGCATATAACGCAATTCATGACATACTAGTTTACTTCTGCACGAAGTTCAGGCCAGTAGTATTGTTGATATATAAGCTCTTTCGTTTTCATTTTTCCTGCATGTCCTGCGTTTGGCCCGTCGTGATGCCTTCTTATGAAGTCCGTTCTAATTTCCTTCTCTTCTGGCACCAATAATTTCCATCTTACCACATGCAGTCCTCCTTCCTTTCGCATAGCCCTAAGGCTACCTTTGGGAACTCTTTGTGTCCTTCCTCTAATGTTTTTTTGATCTTTTGGAACTTGAGATCTCTTCCTGCTGCTTCTTTGCTCTTCTTGTCGTGTGCTGGTTCTTTCAACTCATTCAGTCTCATTTCCTTGATAGCACATTCCAATTCGTATCCTGTCTTCCGTTTCGTTTCCAGGAAAGAATATATCTTGTGGCAATTATATTCTTTGGCATTGAGTTTTCTGTTCGTCCTCTGGTATTGGTGGGTCCTCAGACCTTTCGGTGAGCGCGTCAGGTTTTCCTCCTTGTTTTCCTGGTCTGTATTCGATCTGAAGGTCAAACTGACTCAGTTATTTACTCCACAAAATTTGGCGTCTATTCACATCCTTCGTGGTAGTGAATGGTATCAGGTTTTTGTGATCAGTGATGATCCTGACTTCGTGCGGGCTTTCTTATGCATACAGCCTCCATTCCTTCTGACTCTGAACTATGGCTAGTAGTTCTTTGTCATGAATGTCATAGTTGCACTCCGTAGGCGACATTGCTTTAGACCTATACGCTATAGGCTTCCAAATTCCACCTTGGTCCATATGGGATATGATGCCGGAACAGATATACTTTGATGCATCTGTTTCTATCATAATAGGTTTTCCGGGGTCGAAGTGTTTGAGAATCGGTGCTGTTACCAGTCCTTCCTTGAAGTGTTGGAAAGCATCTTGTTCTTTATTTCCCCATTCCAATTTCTTCTCTTTTTTCGTTAGTTCATAGAGTAGTTTCCTATCCTGCTAAACCCTTCTATGAACCTCCTGTAGTAGTTGCAGAATCCGACAAAGGTTTTGATATCTAGGACAGTTTTGGGCGTCTTCCATTCATCGGTCACTGCTGTTTTCACCGGATCTACCTTGACTCCTTCCTAGTTGATAACGAATCACTGGTATTCCATTTCTTCCTCGTGGAATTCACACTTCGTTGGCTTCAATTTGACTCCTACCTTCCTGAGTTTTACTACAACTTTCCATACCTCTTTTAGGTGTTGGTCCATGTTCTCCGAACAGATAAGGATATTATCTAGGTATGCAATGCAACATACATCTAGGTACTCACTTAGTCTAGGGTTGATCTATCTTTAGAAAGTGGCCAGCGTGTTTGCCAGTGTTGATGCCATGAGCATAAATTCGAAAAGTCCGTATCTTGTCCGAAATCCGGTTTTCACTTCGTCCTATTTCTTAATTTAAATGTTGAAGTAGGTGTCCTTGATGTCGAGTTTGGAGAACAATTTCACTGTTCTTAACCTGTCGTGGGCTTCACCGATGAGTGGCCGTGGTTATCGGTCCTTTTTTGACACTGCATTGAGTCCTCTATCGTCCACACATAGTCAGTGGCCTCTATCCTTCTTCCTGGCGAAAAAGATTGGAGCACCTGCACACGCTCATGACGGTAGGATCCATTCTAATTCCTAATTCGTTTCCAGATATTCTCTCCGGGCCTTTAACTCCTCCTCTCTTAGTGGATATAACTTCATAAACGGGGCTGCTTTTACTGGTTCCAATTTGATTGTGTGGTCCGCCGCCCGGTAAGGTGGCAGATCACATTTTTCTACCTCCCCAAAAAGGTCCAGAAACTCATGGTATGTTTTTGGTACCATTAGTTACAGGTTAACTGTTCCTGTTTTGGTTCATTGCTTTAGTTCCAGCTCGGTGCTGATGGTTGTTGCCACAATCGTTGGTCCTTCCAATTTCCACCTCAATATGCCTGTATGGTCCCCCCTCTTATGCATTTTGCCGAAGGTCCTGCTTGATATCATATATATCGTGAGGCTTTCTTTTTTTCCTTTAACCTTCCATGGTACTGTTTCTTTCCCATTCACCTTCAATGGTACTGTCTCTTTCCCAATGACCTTCAATGGTACTGTTATTTTCCCTTTGACCTTCACCGGTAATGTTTCTTTCCCATTAACCTTCAATGGTACTCTCTCTTTCTGGAATTGCCCGGTGCTTCCCAGTCCTAAGTCCGCCCTCTCCGTCTTTTCCAACACCTTGGAGACATAGAGTTCTCCTATCCTGATTACTTCGATAATCATCTGGTCTATGCGTCATCCATTACAATCCTCGTAGTCTGTATCTTTCTGGTCGACCAATAGAACTTTGATTTTACTCCCATAATCTGTGTCGATTACTCCTGCCCCTGTGGTGATTCCAAGATGGAATGCGAGTCCAATGCAGAGTGCAATGCGAGCATAGATGTCGTCCGGAAGTTCTATTGCTATTCCAGTGCTTAACATTGCCTGTCCCCTGGCCGGGATAGTCATATCTTCGATGCTGTAGATATCATGTCCACCTGCCCTCATTGGTCCTCTTGTTGTCTTGCAGGCTTCCTGTTGTAGCAACCAGATACGGATATCTTTTGCTCCCTCTTTTTTCATTTCGATCTTGAAAACCTTGGACCTAAGGTTTTCCCGAATTGCTTACTCCTCTGGTATGGCGTTAACCACTAGTCAACTCTGCTATCACAAGTTACTGCATTGTTTACTGTCAGAGCTTATTCTCTCGCATTGACAATCAATCCTTAGGTTATGATATTTGAGCCAGGGCATTCCTAGTATAGCCTCGGGCTTATCTAGTCCAGCCACTAGGATTGTTATCACTTCTTGATGGTCCCCTATCTTCATAGGGACTCAAGCCACATGTGTGACTGGTCCTACGGAACTTGGTGTTCCGTCGACCATCAAGTTCTCTCTAAGTGTCTTGATCTTGGTCAGGGGCAAGCTTCTTTACCTGCAGAATCCTCTGTAGATAAAATCATCGGTTGCTCCTGAGTCGACCATCGCATAGGTTGTTGTCCATTCCTCTCCATTATGCAGATTGAGTTTGAGCGTAATGTGATCCGCCTCATTGTCCAATAGTTCTGTGTTGTTGAGTGCCACCTATAAGTTTGATATCTGGATGGGTTTTGTTTTCTTGTCATCTCTCAGACCACCTTTTACTCAGGACTTTCCCCGTTTAAAGTCTCCCATCCTCCTTTTTGGTCTTCCGCTGTTATCGTCCATATTTTCATTTTTCAGTCCTGTTGTCCTTGGGTTCCTGCACTCCTTCGCCATATGTCCCGTCTCCCGATATACCAGGCATAGCCTCATGCTAAGCCTTCGCCTATACTCTTGGGTAAGTAATCTTGGGAATCTTCCTCTTCGACTTACTGCGTCCAGGTACATGGGATCTCCTCATGGAGCTGTGTTGGTCATTCTGAAGGTTGCGTCCGTGTTTCGTGGCGTATCTGGCATTCTAAGTGTGTTGCCTCCCTTTTGGATTTTTTTGAGCTGGTTGAGCCAATGCTCTTGTCCTATAGCCTATTTTGCCAATACCTCAGTGGTGGCAAATTCTTGGTTTGCAGTTGCCCATATCTGTTGTAACAGTCGGTTCATAGGTCTCAACAGGAAGGTTTGCAGGGTTGTATCATCATCTTCCCCATCCGTGGATTTAAGCGGAATTCATACCACATATCGTTACTCGCTTTCATTCATTGTCGCATTCCTTTGAGATGGTTTCTTGCACTTTGCTTTCTTGCAAAGTGCCCAAATTGTTGTCGTAGTGTTTCGACAAACTGGTGCCAAGTCGTCTCTGGTGCTGTTTCTGATGTCTTGATATATGGTGTGACCCATGTGGCTGCTCCTCCCCTTAAGAGGGAGACTGCATACAGGGTATTCTCTTCGTTGTGTCCAGTCGGCCATCCTCCTGATTGAGAGTATGTCTTTAGTGCCGCCAAGATCTTACTCAAGTCTTTCCTCGTGCCATCGTACATTTCAGGACTCTTGATCGTGGGTTCCCGCACTCTCCTTCCTTCCATGATGGCTCTTAGCTCCCAGATCTGTGCCTCTAATACCCGTGTGTTGCTGGTTACTCCCTCCAGATTAGTGGTCATTCTTCTAGTTCTTAGGGTGGTGGGTAATAAGGTTTTGGTGGGGGATTGGGCTTCTAGTGTGATAGGGCTGGCAGTTTCTGTCTACGATAGCACTTCTATTACCGCTTCTTCCAGGCCAGGGAGGTCTAGGGTGTCGGTCTCCATAGTCATACCGTGGAGGGTTGTAAAGAGATGCAAGCAAATGTTATAGTTCGACTATCTATATCGCGCAACCGGCAACATTATATTGTTCTACCTACCAAGAGGCCTTGGTCCCTACAATTGCGACTACTCCAAGTCCAATAGTTTTCTTGAGCACTTGATAAAGAGAACTGACAGCGAACTTCAATCTTTCGGTTACTTATTTGAGAGCAGGATAAAGGTTTGATTGATGAAGTTATACATAGGAAAATACAAAGGCGGTTGCGTGAAGAGCTATCCTTCTGGCACCCAACGGGTTCTTATATAGACCTCATCTCACAACCACTAACCCTTATGGCTGTGCTAGTACGCAGCCATGTGAAACTCATAACCTCATATGACCTTTTAATTGCGTAGGTTTTCTGCACTTTAACTAACCTCATGATTTACAACTATGCGTCATGCGTAAAACCCACATGACTCAAAGTGGTCATGTGGGCGAAATTAACTCTTAATAATCTCATGACTCACAAGATTGTGTCATGAGCGAAACCCAGATGACTCAAAGTGGTCATGTGTGTGAAATCCTCATAAGACTTGCAAGACTTAAACTGCTTCTTGTCCTTCTTGCCTAGCGCTCTTCTAGGGAATCGTGACAGCCATCCAGACTGATCACCTGGTATTCCGTGAGATGTTCGCAATTGGCCAGCATCAATCTGAACCTAGTTCATCTGGCAAAGAGATTGAAGGCTATCTACTGGTGAAGTGCTAGACACCCTCAGAGAAACAGTTAGACAAGGTGATCATTTGCTGTAGCTGGGTCATACATCTCCAAGGTCAAACTGTGTTAACACTTTTTAGACCATGACTGAAGACTCTCTAGTTACTTCTTTAATATGGCCAACATAAGTATAGGGAAAAAGTGTAAAAAGGGTTAGCTCTCTCTGATAGTTAAGGGACACGCTCTGCGCCCTCTATTTTCCTCCCGCAGGAAACTTTTGCCCTTTTTAGCCAGTCAAAACTTCGCTCTTTATGTTTCAACGGCCACGGCACACCAAATCTTGTCCCTCACTTTAGCTTCACTATTTAACGACCCAGCCCCACTCCTTGAATAACTGTGATGGCCACATCCTCCCCTATCCCCTCCGGGTCAGCCTCTTACACCCAGGACAACGCAGCCTCCTACTCAACCCATTCGTCTTACGTCAGCACACCTAAACCCCTCCATGACCACCTGATCACAACCCTAAACCTCCTGGATGCTATTGTCACCCACTTTATCCTCTGCCATAAATTCTTCCCTGGGTTAGTCAACTCGCTTCTCCACAACCGTTCTAAGAGGCAGGCTACCATTATTCCACTCAATTGCACCACCCTCTCCAGAATTAGTAAGGTAGTTAGCTAACTTGCAACACTAACCATGCATGTGGATGAGATCTCCGCCACCAACGTAAATAACTAGTTTCCTGTACAACACTGTGCACCGGGACAGAGTGAGACTGAATAGGACAGGAAGACAATTTCAATTGTAACTACGTGAGAAAAAATCATAAAAATATTCCAAAACCAAAGAATGAAGGAAGAGATGTGGGACAAGTATTAGGGGTAAGGGTGGAAAAGAGAGACGAAAACTGAAATTTAAATAAGTTAGCTAGGCTCAAAGTAATGATAATAGAATGTAGGTATAGTGTAACGGAATCCTACTATGTTTCACTTATTACTACAGACTTGATGTTGGTTATAACTTATTTGGGTTTATACCTGATAAGCGCTACTATTTGGTTGTCCCTTCCTTCTTGGTTAAGACTTCCTAACTGGTTATTCTCTCCTTGTTTTGCTTGTCACTAGCACTCCTTGTTTTTACTCATATGGGTATTGCTATCCTCCTGCTATACCTACTATATTTGTATAGTAGTAGTGATCTCTTGTTCCTTCTTGTTTGGATTCTATTACTTGTTTTGTTAGCTCCATCATGTCTCTTTTAACCCCCTGTTTTCGGAATATGGTTAACTTGTTATGGTTCCTCTGTTAGCATGTTGTTGGACAGGATGTTTGCGGTTTTGTTTAGTTTTCCTAGCTACAATCTTTTGTATTTAAAGAGTCTGCAATCGCTTAAGGATTCGGACTCTCAAGCATCATGATTCAAACCTATCCCTAGTCTGCCGGACAAGGCACACTATCTCCTTCAACTGCAACCGGTAACGATACGTACTGCAGTTCTTACCGCTCGTCAGGTCTCGTAGCCGTACGTCGCCTTAGGAACGCGGAGTCCTCTCACTCCTATCCCTTGCGATGGCTCCTTAGCGATACGTTCCTCAAATCACCTTTCGGTCGGCGATATAAACGGCTGGTTGTAATAAGAATAAAGTATCAATTGAACTAATAGTAAAAGTATAACATAGGAAGTAACTTAGGTGTTTGCGTGAAGAGCTAGCTATCTGGGTCCGTCACCCTACAGATATAGGCGCTCTTCACACAACCCTAACCCTGGTTACTTTACTATATGAGTCACCTCTTTACTATGACTCCCGTGTGAGTCATAGTATAACAAACATCCTATGACTCATAATTTGAGTTATAGTATACAATCCCCATAGTATCCAATTTTCATAAAAGGTAATGTGCGCTAATCGCGTCTCATGCGTGAAACCCATGACTGCTACTTGTAGTCAGGGGCGAAAGTCATAACATCATATGACCTTACAATCGTGAGTCAAGAAACCATAAACATAAATCAAACCAAACATCGTAATCATAAATGATCTCACAAATCGTGAATCATGTGAAACATTCCATATTGCTAAGTCACGATTTGTGACAATAGCTCCTCTCACCCCTCAGTTTGAGTCCCATCAAGCTATTCACCAAGTTTCATTACTTGGTTCCCAAATCTTCTCGCGTCACGATGGAACTTCCGTAATATTTGTTCCGTTGTGCGTAACTGTTTCCAGACCATCTCCAATGTCAGGTCTGCCACCTCGATAGTTCGATTTGGGTGCGCAATGGTGGTTTGTTGCACTGCAAGGATCGCCTCCTGGAGTCTAATCGTTCCTTGGGCATCATCCAGTTGGATTTCTAAACCTGAAATTTTTCTTTGGAGGCATTCAATATCTGCCTGCGTGTGTTGGCTTTCGGTATCATTGTTTCGGGTTTCCTCGCACCTCTCCAACCACCCCCTCCTGGCTTCCGTGCGCTGTACATCCTTCCTGCTCAGTTCTTCTCATTTACCCCATGCCTTGGGGTAGTATCCCGCCCTGATATTCGCATCCCGGGGGGCACGACAATTATTTCGGTAACACTCCTCCCATCTCGTTTCTGCATATGGTTGTTTTAGCCAGTAACTGGCACCTTTCTTGTCTCCTCTATGGACGTTGCAATGCTCGTCATAGCAAGCCGTCCAGCGTATTGAGTTGTGTTCTGATGCCCTTTGCCGGTCCTCTACCATCGCATAGCCTGGGCTACTTGAAATGATTTCTCGCATTGGGTCCCCCCAAACGTTGTTTCTTGCTTCATGTTTGATTTCTTCCCAGCCTTGGTTTATCTGGGTATCATTCGTGGAAGTGTTTGCTTGCATTTTCCGCATGTTCGAAGTTTTCCACTGGGTGCCAAACTTTATCGTGATCAGGAGAATATCCTGTCCACTTCGCTCGATATTGGAGTCTTCCGCAATATAATCGTGAATTGACTATTTCTTCAAGTTGGTATTCTGTTTCGCTTACGATTTCGATTGGTGGTGGTGGTAACTGGATCTGTGATGGAAATCTTTGGTCTTGGTAAGGTTCGAGAAGTGAGATGTGGATGGTATTGTGTATTCTCATCGATAGGGGAAAGTCCAGCTTATATGCACTGTTCCCCACTCTTGTCAAGATCTTGAAGGGCCCCATCTTTCTGTAATCAAGTTTCTTGCATGGTCTTGTGGTCCTTACATTCCTTGGTAGGAACCATACCATATCTCCTGATTTTAAATTCAGATTGGGTTTTCTATGTTGATCGTAATTTTCTTCCTGTCGAAGTTGTGCAGTAACTATTTCCTCCAGTATCGTATCGTGCCATTGTTTCATTTCGTTCGCCGGTATCTTCCGATCCGGTATCAGATTACCATTTGCGTCTTGTTTCGTGTGTTGTCCGTAGTTTACAAAGAAGGGTGTTGTCTTAATTGTTTCTTGTTGTCCGTTATTGTATGCAAACTCCGCAAAAGGTAATAGTTCGTTCCAATTATCTTGTTGATAATTGACGTATGCTCACAGGTATTGTTCCAGGATGGCATTGGTTCTTTCAGTCTATCTATCCGTTTGTGGGTGGTAAGCCGTGCTCAGTTTCCTTTCGATTCCCAACCTCAGGGCTGTCTCCTTCCATAGGCCAGAGGTGAACAGTGTTACCCTATCAGTGATGATATCATGCGGCAATCCATGTAATCGAAAGATTTCTTTTGCAAAGGTTTGCGCGAATTGTTTTATTGTCATATCCTTCCGGCATGTAATAAAATGACTCATTTTTGTCAGTCAGTCGATGACTCCCAAGATACTATCGTATCGGTCCAATTTTGCTAAATCCGTGAGAAAATTCATAGACATCAACTTGGATGGCTTATCTGGTGCTTTGTTTGGTTGTAGTTGACCATACGGAGCATGTCGGGATGATTTTGTTCTTTGACAAATGTCGCACTTCTTGACATATCTCTAAAACGTTTCTCGCATTTTAGGTCAGTAATAACTGCGGCTGATGAGTTCCGTGGTCTTCACAGTCCCTCCATGTCCTGCTTGCAGAATGTTGTGATTTTTTCTGATAAGTTCTGTCCCTATCTTTTCCTCTTCTGGTACCCAAATCTTGTTCTGGTACCATAGGCAGTCATCCTTCCATTGGCGTAGCCCCTGGGCTACATCCTAAATTTCTTTTGTTCCTTGTTCCAATGCTTTCGTTATCTCTTGTATGTAAGGGTCCTTCCCACTCTGTTCCTTAAGATTTCCTATCTCTTCTCCAGGAAAGCTAATCATATCCATTTCCTGTATCCTTATCTCCTCCAAGTATTTTTCTTGTGGTAATAGGATCCTTGGTTTCTGTTTGATCTTGTCATCATCTTCTTCTGGTGTATCTTGACTTCTCCTTGTCAATGCGTCTGGCTTGCCGCTTTCCTTTCCTGGCCGATATTCGATCCGTATATGGTATTGGCTTAACTTCTCGCTTCACCGGATCTGTCGTTCCTTAAGATCTTATGTTGTTGTGAAAGGGACTAAGATTTTTATGGTTAGTGAGGATCCTTGTCTTGTCATGACTTCCCAACACATATCTTCTCCATTCCTTGAGTGCCTGTACTATGGCCAATAGTTCTTTGTCGCGAATATCGTAATTGCATTCAGCATTCGTCCTTGTCTTTGATCGGAATGCCCCTGGCCGCCATTTCTCGTCTTCGCACTGTTCCGATAAAATCTCCGAACAGACATACTTCGCTGCATCTATTTCGATCATGATTGGTCTTTCTGGATTATAATGGGTGAGTACAGGTGCTGAAGTTACTTTTTTCTCTCATCGTATCGAAAGCCTCGCTTTCTGCTGTACCCCACTTCCTAGTTGCATTTTTCTTTGTCAGATTGTATAGAGGTTTTGCTATCCTGCTAAACTACGCGATGAATCTTCGGTAAAACTTGCAGGATCCCATGAATCTTTGGATATCGGTCTTGTTCTTCGGAATTGCCCATTCCCATATGGCTGCCGTCTTGATAGGATCCATCATGACTCCTTCTTGGTCAATAATAAATCCTAAGTATTCCACTTCAGTCTTGTGGAATACACACTTAGTTGGCTTGATTGTCAGTCCGGATTTTCCAATCGCTTCCAGGATCTTTCCCACGTCTTTCTGGTACTGCTCCATTGTTTCTGAGTACACCAGTACGTTATCCAAATATACTATGCAGCATATGTCCAAGAATCGGTGTAACGTTTGATTGATCCATCTCTGGAATGTTGCGGGTGCATTGGTCAAGCCGAATGGCATTACCTAGTATTCATAAGTTCTGTATCGTGTCGCAAATGTAGTTTTCCATTCGTCTCCTTTCATGATTCGCACATTGTGGTATGCATCCTTAATATCAAGCTTCGTAAAGTATCAGGCACTGTTTAGCGTATCCAAGGCTTCCCTGATTAGTAGTAGTGGGTACAGATCTTTTTTCGTGACTTCATTAAGTAATCGGTAATCCACGAATAGTCGTAATTTTCGGTCTTCTTTTTGACGAAAAGGATGATTGCTCTTGTTTCTGCGAAGGAGTCTTGTATCCATCCCTTTTCCAGATTCTGTTTCAAATAGCTTCTCAATTCTTCCAGTTCCGCTCCTCCTAGTGGATATAACCTCGTTGTTGGGATTGTCTTTCCATGTTCTAGGTTAACCTCGTTGTCCACTCCTTTTCTATAAGGAGGTAACATATTCTTTTCTTTCTCTTCGAAGAGATCCAGGTATTGGTGATATACCTCTGGTATTATCCGTTCCACGGGTTCCTTTCCTTGGTACTTTTGGGCCTTAATACCCAGTTTGGTACTGACATTCATTGCCTTCAAATTGCATTGGCCGTCTTCCTAGTTTCAGTTGAGAATGCCTGTGATCTCTTATCTTCTGAGTAACTTCCCAAAGGCTTGAGAGGAGATCTCGCAGATCTCTATTCGTTTCTGGTCCTTTTTTGTTTCTTCCCGGGTACCTTCTGATTCGTTTCTGTCCCTGTCTCTTTTGTGGTCCGTCCTTCTGAATCCTTTGTCTTCACGTTCAGTCTTTGCAAGTACTTCAACTTCCTTGCATTCCCTGTCCAGGTATCTTTCACATATCAGTTTTGCTATCCTGGCACCAGAGTTGACTGCGTAGTCTTCGTCCCCGAGGTTCACCATTACTACCTTCTGTTCTCCTCTATAATCCGCATCTATTACCCCCGCGTTGGTAGTGAGCCTGTTCTTGACTGCTAACCCGCTTCGTGGTACAATGCGCCCATAAGTGCCTAGTGGTAATCTGATGGCTATTCCAGTTCGGATGACTTCTTGCCCTTTGGCTCTTATCGTTGCTCTTTCGCTAGATTACAGGTCGTGTCCTGCCGCCCTCAGTGAACCCCGCGTAGGCCTCGTTGCCTCTTTAGTCAACCTTTTGACTAGGATCTGTTTATCCTTTTTGGCCTGAACCGTTGAGAACTTCATATCTAAGTTGTCCTCCCAGGCTTCCGCTTCTGGGACTGTAAAGACCCTCAGTGACTCTTTTAAACACCAGGTCGTGCATCTCTCACTATCAAACGTGATGGTCCCCTTTCCCCAATAAATTGCAGGGATATGTTCTCTCAACCATGGCATTCCAAAAACTACTTCATGGTTTTTTAAATTTGCCACTTGGAAGATAATCATTTCCCTATAACTACTGAAGTCCATAGGTACTGTCATCGTATGGGTTACAGGACCCATCGCACTGAGTTTGCCGTCCGTCAAGTAAATCCCACATTGTTGTTTGGCCTTTGCCATAGGCATGACGTACCTTTCGCATACCTCTTGATCAATAAAGTCCTCAGTCGCTCCTGAGTCAATCATTCCGTTGATGCAGATAATCTTGTCTGTTCCTAGTAGTCGCATTTTAACCATGATATGATCATTTACGTGTTCCAGTTATTCCGTGTTATTTAGTGCCGCGTAGAAGTTTCATATATCGATGGGTTTCTTATTCCCCTTGTCCCTCAGACCATCGCTTATCCGAGACCGTCGTCTTTTTCCATCTTCGTTCTTTTCGCTTTCGAGATCCATTTCGCGGATTGATGTTCTTTGTTTCCATCGTGGGTTCTGAACCCTACTGACTCTCCTCCCCGAGTATTCTTTCTCGTATTTTGAGTTGGTGCAGTTTCTCATCATGTGGCCTGGCTTTGCACATGCCATACAAAGATTGTTGTTTCTTCTCCCCCAATATTCAGTCTTTGATATGTTAAGAGCTTGTCTTCGCCTAGTCGCATCTAGGTCCATTGGATCATCTCGACACTCCTGTAGTCTTTGGGTGTTGAAGGTGCCGTCGTAGTTTCTGAAATTGTTGTATGTTTTTGTTTTTGACCTTGCTTGCACATGTTTGATAACGTCCAAGCGGTTTTCCTGATTAATTGCCCATACCGCTATTACCTCAGTTGTCGTAAAGTCTTGAGCCCTCATGGTGCATACGTTCTGAATTTCTTCATGTAAGCCTCTTAGGAAGGCCCTTCCCAAGGGCTTCGTCGTATTCTGCCTCTGTTGCCAATAGTCGTAACTCGTTCCAGAAAACATGTCACATTCCAGCTCCCTTGCTTGATTTTCTCGATTTTATTTCTTGCCGTTTCCCTAGCATCCATGTCGCCGAATTGGATGGGTAGGGTGGCTTGAAATTCTGTCTAACTTTTCCATGTGGCTGGGGTCTTTTCTTATACATATGGAGTAATCCATTTGCCTGCTGATTCCCTCAGTAGGGATTTGGCGAAGTCAACTTTTAATCCGTCTTCATTTTCTCCCCATCCTAGTGCTGTGTAGTACATTGCAAGTTGGACTAGGCATGCTAGCAATTTGGTACGGTCTCCTGTAAATATATCCGGAGTTTTGATTTTTGGCCTCCGCAGAGTCTGTTCCAGTCGATTTTCCAGAACCGTTCTGATCAATTCTGCGAGTTGTTCTCTCGTAAGAGTTATCGTATCCGCAGGTCCTGCTACCCCAGACATTCTGTGTATTGGGGATGCTCCTGAGTTTACTAACCCTGATCTTGATCATGCTTCCGTGGTGACCGGGCTTGGAGGTCTGGGGGATCCTTCTCGCGATATCTCGCTTAAGGCTTGTCCAAGTTCTGCTTGTAGTGCTAAAAAAGTCTGTGGATCGTTGAAGCCCGGTACTTCTGTATCTGTAGGTAAATCTGTTTTGTCTTCGTTAAGTGTCGTAAAGGACGCAACCAAATGTTACAAACCTATCCCTAGTTTGCCGGACAAGGCAAACTATCTCCTTCAACTGCAACAGGTAACGATACCTACCGCTGTTCTTGCCGCTCGTCAGGTCTCGTAGCCTGACGTCGCCTTGGAAATGCTGAGTCCTCACACTCCTAGCCCTTACGACTTCTCCTTAGCAATATGTTCCTCAAATCACCTTTTGGACGGTGGTATAAACGGATGATCGTAATAAGAATAAAGTATTGATTGAACTAATAGTAAAAGTATAACATAGGAAGTAACTTAGGTGGTTGCGTGAAGAGCTAGCTATCTGTGTCTTTTTTATTTTTATTTTTTTTATTCATGTATTGCTTGTTAAGGTACAAGAACTCGCATTCATCGTGAGATATGGCGTAAAGAAAACCTTAAATACAAAACGAACAAACAAAGGAAAGAACACTCCCAAAAGTTCCTAGTAATGCCTTGCATAAGACACGTCACCACATACGTTTAAACTGAAAGTAAATGAAACAAACCAAGACCCGAGGGCCAACTTGTAACACAAAAAGGGAACACAACCACCAACACCCAGGAAAACCCAAGCTAATGAAAATATAAGCTAAAGCGGCCGAGGTGGAGAGGAAGAAAGAAATAAAGGGGTCACAGAAGAGGAAGGGGAAGAGGGGAGGATCATTGGGGAGGGGGAGCGACGCCCAGGGGCAGGCATGAGGGGGGGGAAGGCGGTGCCCGTCTCGCGGATAAAGCGGCCAAGGGCAACAAGGAGCGGGAGCGAGGACCAGAGAGGGGCCTCAGGGCCAATGTCGGTGACACCTAGGCGGTGGCGTGACCGTTCTGGGGCCGTTGAGGGACAGCGTAGGATGGCGTGGCTGAACGTCTCATCCTCCTCCCGACAACGGGCAAGAGGGTGGGATGGCCGATGGAAAACCTGGAGAGGTGGGCCACAAGGTAGCTCTTGAATGAGCGCATCTGATGCACGTGCCCGGCAATGAACTTCCCAAGGCCCATGAAAGGGTGAGGCGAAAGGCGCCTGGGGAAATGATAATACTCAGGGGTAGGAGCGGTCCTAAGCCAGTCATCCATAAGGAGATCATGGGCCCTCCGGCGCAGAACATGGTAGGCAGAGGTCATGGCTGCTGCAAGTGGCAGGGGGGGGGGAAAGGGTACAAGATCCGTCCTAATCAAGGGGGCAAAGGATAGCGAGCCCAGGAGCGGCAGTGCCAGCTGAGCGAGAGCATCAATTGGGAGGTGTGTGCGTACCGGTGGTGTAGGGGGGGACGTGCGCCAGCTCAGGGGCATAACATTGGCGGGTAGCCGCCGACACAGGTGTCGGAATGAATCTAGTGCACGGAACAGTAGCATCGAAGGAAAGTCAGGAAGTAGGCGAGCTGCAGGGGGACTGCCGGAGGGCGGGAAAGACACCAGCCGGAGGGCGGCCAGGTGGCGACGGTGCCTGGCCAAGGAGGCAACTGGGGGGAGGCAGGCTTCCGTAGAGAGGATCGGGGTGGGAGTGGAACGGAAACGGTTGGTGACCCATCGCCGAACAGAACGCCAAAGGCCTTCCATTCGGTCCAAGAGTGAGCGGGAGGGCACCAGAAGGTCTGCTCCATAGAGGAGGATAGGCAGCAGAAGGGAGACAGCCAACCTGTGGCTCAAATGGGGGGAGAGTCCAGACCCTGGGGGTGACAGGCACTGAACAGTAAAAAGAGTACCTAGGGCAAGAGAGAGGTGTCAGGAAAAATGAGCGTGAGTGGAAAGAGAAGGGATAATCCAGTAACCCAGCCAACGGACCTAGGACTGCGGGGAGAACAAATGGGAATCAATAGCGATCGGAGAAAAATCAAGTGCCCCCCGCTGAAGCGGAGTCCTCCAGTGCAACAACTCAGTCTTTGGGACCGAGAAGGACACACGACGAATGGAGACCCTACGCTTGAGACGGGAGTAAATCAGCTGTCGGGAGCGAACATTGCCACGATAAGAAGGAGACGCCACAGTGATGGCAAAATCATCAACATAGGAAAGAATAAGCCCCCTAGGGACCGAAAAATGCAAAAAAGGAACCTAAATAACAAACAGCATAGGAGAGACAGGGCTAGCTATCTGTGTCTTTTTTTTTTTTTTTTTTTTATCATGTATTGCTTGTTAAGGTACAAGAACTCGCATGCATCGTGAGATATGGCGTAAAGAAAACCTTAAATCCAAAACGAACAAACAAAGGAAAGAACACCCCCAAAAGCTCCGAGTAATGCCTTGCATAAGACACGTCACAACATACGGTTAATCAGAAAGTAAATGAAACAAACCAAGACCCGAGGGCCAAATTGTAACACAAAAGGAAACACAACCACAAACACCCCGGAAAACCCAAGCTAATGAAAATATAAGCTAAAGCGTCCGAGGCGGAGAGGAAGAAAGAAGAAGAGGGGCCACGGAGGAGGCAGTAGAAGAGGGGAAGATCATTGGGGAGCGGGAGCGACGCCTATGGGCAGGCATAAGGGGGGGGAAGGGGGTGCCCGTCTCGTGGATTAAGCGACCAAGGGCGAGAAGGAGCGGCAGCGAGAACCAGAAAGGGGCCTCAGGGCCAATGTCGGTGACACCTAGGAGGTGGCGTGACCGTTCTGGGGCCGTTGAGGGACAGCGTAGGATGGCATGGCTGAACATCTCATCCTCCTCCTCACAACCGGGGCAGAGGGTGGGAAGGCCGATGGAAAACCAGGAGGGGTGGGCCGCAAGGTAGCTCTTGAATGAGTGCATCTGATACACGCGCCCGGCAATGAACTTCCCAAGGCCCATGAAAGGGTGAGGCGAAAGGCGCCTGGGAAAACGATAATACTCAGGGGGAGGAGCGGTCCTGAGCCAGTTATCCATAAGGAGATCATGGGCCTTCCGGCGCTGAGCACGGTAGGCAGAGGTTATGGCTGCTGACGGCGGTAGGGGGGGGGAAAGGATACTAGATCCGTCCTAATCAAGGGGCTAAGGATAACGAGCCCAGGAGCGGTAGTGCCAGCTGAGCGAGAGCATCAATTGGGAGATGTGTGCGGACTGGTGGTGTAGGGAGGGACGTCCGCCAGCTCAGGGGCATAACATTGCCGGGTAGACGCCTACACCGGTGTGGGAATGAATCTGGTGCACAGAACTGTAGCAGCGAGGGAAAGACAGGAGGAAGGCGAGCTGCAGCGGGACTGGCGGAGGGCGCGAAAGACACCAGCCGGAGGGCGGCCAGGCGGCGACGGTGCCTGGCCAAGGAGGCAACTGCGTGGAGGCAGGCTTCCTTAGAAAGGATCGGGGTGGGAGTGAAATGGAAACAATGGGTGACCCATCGCTGGACATAACGCCAAAAGACTTCCATTCGGTCCTAGAGTGAGCGGGAGGGCACTAGAAGGTCTGCTCCATAGAGGAGGATAGGTAGCAGAAGGGAGACGGCCTGCCTGTGGCACAAATTGCGTGTGAGTTCAGACCCTGGAGGTGACAGGCGCTGAACAGTAGAAAAAGCACCCTGGGCAAGAGAGAGGCGTTGGGAAAAATGAGTGTGAGTGGAAAGAGAAGGGGTAAACCAGTAACCCAGCCAACGGACCTGGGACTGCGGGGAGAACAAAAGCAAATCAATAGCGATTGGAGAAAAATCAAGTGCCCCTCGCTGAAGCGGAGTCCTCCAGTGCATCAACTCAGTTTTAGGGACCGAGAAGGACACAGGACGAATGGAGGCCCTACGCTTGAGACGGGAGTAAATCAGCTGTAGGGAGCGAACATTGCCCCGATAAGAAAGAGACGCCACAGTGATGGCAAAATCATCAACATAGGAAAGAATAAGCCCCCTAGGGACCGAAAAATGCAAAGAAGAAACATAAATAACAAACAGCCAAGGAGAGACAGGGGACCCCTGAGGGGTGCCGACAGAAACAGTAGAAAAGGTCGTTGGAGAACCTTGAAACAGTGTGGAGCAGGTGCGACCAGGGAGGAAAGACCTGACCCAGGCGACTAGGTAGTGATTGACCCCCTTTCTCTTAAGCGACTCGGCCAAAACAGATGAGTCGACATTGTCAAAGCCACCCTTACTATCGAGGAAGAGGGTGGATACCTTGAGGCGTGGACGTTGAAAGGAGTGGACAGTGTGAACCAAAGAAGCACAAGCGTCAAAGGAGGAGAGACCAGGAAGTGGGCCACACTGGTTAGGATTCAGGAGCCCAACGGCACGGGTTATAGGCTCCAGGCGGCAGGTGACAACCCTTTCCAAGATCTTAGACAGGGTCTGAAGAAGAACAATAATGCGGAAGGAAGAAGGAGAATCATATGAAACTTTGCCAGGCTTATCAAGGATAACACCATTTGCCATTTTTAGAGAAGGAGGGTGGAAGCCAAACTGCAGGAGCGGGCCGAAGAGATGGGTGAGAATCAAGGGGTTGACCGCGTGTACCTTCTTCCAGACAGAATACGGGATCGTGTCTGGGCCAGAGGCGGAAGAGGAGGATGAGCGAGCCAGGTTGGAAGCCACTTCCTCAGTACTAGCTATCTGAGTCTTTTTTTTCTTTTTTTTCTTTTTTTTATATCATGTATTGCTTGTTAAGGTACAACAACTCGCATGCATCGTGAGATATGGCGTAAAGAAAACCTTAAATCCAAAACGAACAAACAAAGGAAAGAAGACCCCCAAAGCAACTAATAGTGCCTTGCATAAGACACGTCACCGCATACGGTTAATCAAAAAGTTAATGAAACAAACAAAAGCCCGTGGGCCAACTTGTAACACAAAAGGAAGGACAACCACAAACACCCAGGCAGACCCAGGCCAATAAATCTAAGCTAAAGCGGCCGAGGTCGGAGAGGAAGAATGAAGGAGAGGAGCCATGGAGGAGGCAGGGGAAGAGGGGAAAATCATAAGGGAGGGGGAGCGGCGCCCAGGGGCAAGCATAAGGGGGGGGAAGGCGGTGCCCGTCTCGCGGATAAAGCGACCGAGGGCAAGAAGGAGCAGGAGCTAGGACCAGAGAAGGGCCTTAGGGCCAATGTCGGTGACACCTAGGAGGTGGCGTGACCGTTCTAGGGCCTTTGAGGGACAGCGTAGGATGGCTTGGCTGAAAGTCTCATCCTCCTGCCCACAACGGAGGCAGAGGGTGGGAAGGCCAAGGGAAAACCAGGAGGGGTGGGCCGCAAGGTAGCTCTTGTGTGAGCGCATCTGATGCACGTGCCCGGCAATGAACTTCCCAAGGCCCATGAAGGGGTGAGGCGACAGGCGCCTGGGGAAACAATAATAATCGGGAATAGGAGCTGTCCTGAGCCAGTCATCCATAAGGAGATCATGGGCCTTCCGGCGCAGAACACGGTAGGCAGAGGTCATGGCTGTCGCGGGCGGCAGGGGGGTGGGGAAGGATACTAGATCCGTCCTAATCAAGGGGGCAAAGGATAACGAGCCTAAGAGTAGTAGTACTAGATGAGTAAGAGCATCAATTGGGAGGTGTGTGCGTACCGGGGGTGTAGGGGAAGACGTCCGCCAGGTCAGGGGCATAACATTGGCGGGTAGACCCCTATACAGGTGTCGGAATGAATCGGGTGCACGGAACTGCAGCAGCGAAGGAAAGTCAGGAGGAAGGCGAGCTGCAGCAGGACTGGCAGAGGGCGGGAAGGACACCAGCCGGAGGGCGGCCAGGCGGCGATGGTGCCTGGCCAAGGAGGCGACTGGGGGGAGGCAGGATTCTGCAGAGAGGATCGGAGTGGGAGTGGATGGGAAACTGTTGGTGACCCAACACTGAACAGAACGCCAAAAAACCTCCATTCGATCCTGAAGTGAGCGGGAGGGCACCAGAAGGTCTGCTCCATAGAGGAGGATTGGTAGCAGGAGGGAGACGGCCAGCCTGTGGAACAAATGGGGGGAGAGGCCACTAGCTATCTGTGTCCGTGACCCTCCTTATATAGGCGCTCTTCATACAACCCTAACCCTGGTGACTTTACTATATGAGTCACCTCTTTACTATGACTCCCGTGTGAGTCATAGTATAACAAACATCCTATGACTCATAATTTGAGTTATAGTATACAATCCCCATAGTATGCAATTTCCATCAAAGGTCATGTACCCTAATCGTGTCGCATGCGTGAAACTCCTGACTCCTACCTGTAGTCAGGTGCGAAAGTCATAACATCATCTGACCTTACAATTGTGAGTCATGAAACCATAAACATAAATCCAACCAAACATCGTAATCATAAATGATTTCACAAATCGTGAGTCATGTGAAATATTCCATATTGCTAAGTCACGATTTGTGAAACCTCACCGGACTATCATCTTTAATACTACAAGTTGAACGGTCTCTCTATTAGTTCCATACCTTTTACCTGGTCTATTGAAGACCTATCCATCGACGCTTCTCCCCCTATCTTAATAGCATCTTCAGAGTCATTTTGGGATTCTCGAGATACTTGGGAGTAGGTTTCATTTTTTGACCTAGACTCAAGTATACCTTTTTTCTTCGGCAGAGGACTGATCACCCTTCGCCTTCCTTGACCCGGCAGTACTTGTACACCTCCCTGTTTCCAAGCAGGCCTTGAGCGGACTCCTGGCGAGACCAGCTCACCCTAGCTAGCAACCATTTCACTTCCATGGGATACCAGAAGGCACTTCACTAGAGGATCACTAGCATCCTCCTCAGGACCCCAAAGTCCAGCGCCAGTACCCCCACCTGCACCACCATCTGAGGATTCAGAACTATCTTCAGTAGATAGCAGCAGCAGCGAAGAAGAGGACCAAGACCAAGCCCAAGCCCCACACCAAGCCCACGAACAAGCCCAAGTCCAAGAACAAGTCCAACAACAGCTCCATCAAGAAGTCTAATCTAAGAACGAACCAAGCTCAGAATCAGCATCAGATCCTGGTCCAGAGGAAGCTCCGGGACCAGCGCCACCAGCTTCGCCACCTAGACCACCCAGTGTACCAAGAGAACCCCGAGAACTAAGCCCTTCACCAGACCATTTACTTATTCCACCAAGACTACCTAGTCCACCAAGTCCACCAAGCAATCCAAGCCCTGCACCCATCGCCATGTCAGTCCCCCTAGAGGTTAATAATTATCCTAAATGGCCTGCCCCATTTACATTTACAGGAGAAGCAAAAGATCGAGACCCTTTGTGAATCAAGTCATGGTTCAAGACAGTCCATCGATACATCGCCTGCTTTGGCATAACTGACGATGCCCCTGAAGCCTTGCACTAATATGGAGCCTATTGCAGAGAGGAAGCCCTCGATAAATTCACCCAATATGAAGCAACCCAAGGAGACCACACAGTTGCTGGACTCAAATAGAAATTCGAGGCCTACTTCTTTCCTCCCACATCTACAGATACCATCTATGAACAGTGCCTACAAGTCAAGCAAACTACTGGCGGAAAAACAGAACAGATTACCGATACTTTAATCAGACTTGAAACCTTCGGAGACAGTCTCCCCCCAGCGACAATTTCGGACTACTCAGCGAAGCAGAGACTTCTAGATGCCATGGATATCAACCTCAAGCGAGAAGTGAAACCACATATCACCTCAGACACCTCCTTTGACCAGCTAGTGGAGATAGCCGAAAAGGGAGATACAATTGCCCACTCTACAGGACTATATGGAAATCGTCAAGGAAATGCAATTTCTAATGCAGTTTCCCAACAAGCACACGAGCGCCCCCAGAATAACACCCAGCGAAATCCACCAAGATTCTCCAACAACACCTCTCATCATCCAAGAGTATCCCAGGCTATGAAGGATTGGCGCAGGAGATACAATGACTGTTACTATTGTGGAAAACATGGACACTACTCTGAGAACTGCTTTGAGAAGAAGAAGCTTAGGAGCATCCAGCAGCGAGGAAATAGAGGCCCTGGCTGATCCAGGAGACCCCAGAATGTAAGGAGAACATACCACACCCAGGAAGACGATCACAATGCAAAGGAATCAGTTACAGTTACCACAAACCATGCAGGACATAGTGGAACTCAATCCCAAGCCCTCGAAGCATACATCACAGTCAATAGCCATAAAGCCACGGTATTATTCGACACAGGAACCACAGGTGACACCTTGATATCAGGAAAGTTTGTCACTACCCACCAAATCACTACCATAGACCTCAAGACTCCAATTAACCTGAAGATATCAGTTAAAGGATCACGCTCAGCAATCAACTATGTTGCAAAGCCTGTCATACAGATTGACAAGGAAAGCGGCGATATCCCTGAAGCCCCTGTCTGTTCCCTGGACAACTCTGATATCTTCCTAGGAATCCCTTACCTTACTGCACACCATGCTGTAATAGATTGCGGAAAATCTATAATCACCTTCCCTGATAAAGGAATCACCTAGACATCCAAGAAAGCAACCCATGTACGATTTTCAGCCATGAATGAAGCAGATGCCCCTGACTTCATTTCCGAGTTTCCTACAGTATTCCTTAGTAAGAAAACAGCGGAATTAACACCCTTGAGAGATGTCCACCACCACATCCTGCTGAAAGACACAATTTCAGACCATAAACCGAGATTCTTCACATTCCCTGACATGATCATGCCATCATACAGAGCATTAATCGATGACTGGAAAGCCAAAGGAATCATTTACCCAAGCGAGGCACACAACCCAGTCAACATATTCCCAAAGCTGAAACCCAAAGGCGAAATCAGACTGCTTGCAGACATTGTACCCAGGAATGATATTACTATCAAGGACCACGTAGCGATTCCCAACCAAGCCATGATACCAGAACTATTGCCAGAGCAAAGTTCAGATCCACCTTAGAACTAGCAAATTGGTACTTCCAAATTCGAGTTCTCCCCTGTGATGAGAAATACAATACCATTAACACACTATTTGGATCCTTTGCATGGAGAGTTATGCTGCAAGGAGATGCCAACGCCCTTGCTACAGCTATGTGAGTTATAGAATTCGTCCTAGATGGATTTATTGGAAAATTCGTTTGGGCATACATGGATGACATCACTTTCTACTCAGAAACAGGTGAGGATCATATTTCGCACATCAGATTAGTCTTGGAAAGACTGAAGCAGCACCAAATCAAAGCATCACCAGCCAAGTGCAAATTCTTCGCCATCAAGCTCTCCCTCTTAGGACATGTTATAGATGAGAAAGAATTCATCCAAACCCTGAAAAAATTCGATCTATCCAATACTGGCCCAAACCCAAATCAAAAAAGGATGTCCAGACCTTTATTGAAGTTGTGATATATTATGCACAGTTCCTTCCACACCTTGCCTCAACCACTGCCCCCCTCTTGGACCTAATTTCTCAAGATGTGTTTGAATGGCGACCCCATCATGAGGAAGCCTTCAAACAGGTTAAGCGCCTGGCCAAGGAGACAATTCTGCTACACCCCATCTCCTATGAGACATCAGCTGATCCAATCTACCTTATTACTGATGCCTCTAAGGTTGGATCAGGAGCATGGGTTAGCCAAGGACCCTCTCCTGAGAAAGCATACCCTGCCGCATTCCACCGCAGAAAGTTTGCAACTAGTCAGATGCACTACCCAGTCCATGAATTGGAACTTTTGGCGATTGTGGATGCCATTGAGGCATTGCATCTGATTCTATATGGCACCAAGTTCACTGTTGTGTCTGATAACAAGGTACTATCCTTTTTCTTGAAACAGACTGACCTACCTTACCGCCAAACTAGATAGTACATGTTCCTGCAATCTTATGATTTTGATATCATACACAGACCTGGTAAAGACAATGTCCTTGCAGATGCACTATCAAGGATCTATGAAGACAGCCCAGCTGAAGAAGACAAAATACTCGAAGACCCTACAGAGAAGAAGCCTATAAAGACCCCCTCCTCCGCCATGAACGGTATATCAAGACATTACCTCAACATCGCCCATGCACTAGACCCTTCTTCTGTCCTCACTCTTCAAGTACCCTCTCGCATTCTTACTCCTGAATACAACTCCATGTGCAAGTGACATCATGTCACTAGCTCAAACCCCTGAAGCTCCCACTAAGCGAGTCACTACTCAGATTCTGTTGAACAAGCCATGGACAAAGCAGCAGATACCCTCGAGCTTGCATCTAATGCCATTCAAGGTTGTGAAATCGTCGAGACCTCCTCCTATCTCAGCAAGCCACAATAGCCATCCCTTGCCACAGTACTTATTGAGCGAGCTAAAGCTCAACTCTCGGGCCTTGCGGCGAGAAATAACAATACTCCAGGAGATATGGATCAACCACTGCATCCAGATGCTATCACCAACTGCTTTAAACGAATCCATGATTCTATCACCCAATTGGAATCCCTTGCAATCACCACCTCCGGAAATATCGCACCCAGCAGCACACCTACTGAACCTGACCATCAGCACACACCAGTCCCTCCTCGACCCCCAGTCAATGAACTGGACCGATTTCTTGAATCTAATAGACACAGAGCTATGCAGTGGACTGCCTGGGTTTGGGACGAATGCCAAACCCACATGAATGGAAAGAATACTGGATAATTTCCCTCAGGATCTCGCGATATTCCAGGACCCTTGCCTCTTTACTCTCCCTCCAATTTTGTCTCCCGTCATCATCCCAAGCGCAGAGAAGAACACAGATGGGCTGTTCCTCCTCCCCACCACGATGATGATGGGTACCCAGTCTTCCACTCAGTTATCTATAATGGAAAAGAAAGAGAAATACTGGATATCGACCAAGTATAGGACCTACCTACCCCAGAAGCACCTGTCGATTATGAGGACTGCTTCTATGATCAGCCCGCTTCACGGCTTAACCTTCGCACTTTTCTGCTTACAAACTATATGAAAGGAAAGTGGTACTCCAACATTCGAAATGCTACCCAGAATGACCCTCTCCTTGAGGTTGTTACCAAGGCTATCGACCACCCTGACTGGCTCTTATATAATGGAGTTCTCCTCAGAAAGGGGAAGGATGACAGTAGAGACTGTCCTTATGTCCCCTATGAAGCAAGCTATCAAGGTGCTAACATCAGAAGCGAAATTGTGCACATTACTCAAGAACAAATGGCACATATGGGTTGGCAGAAATGTTTTGAACATGCTTCAAGACACTTCTACTGGCTCTCTATGAGGAACGATTTCAAGGACTATGTCCGCAGATACCACTATTGCCAGCTCAACAAGCAAGCTACCACTGTCCATGAAGGATTAGTCACCTCCCTCCCTGTCCCCAGGCAGCCATTCTCGTCCCTTGCAATTGACTTTGCAGGACCCTTCCCTAGCGATTCCAAGCTTGAACTCATCATGGTTGTCTAGGATCGATTCTGTGGCTTTACCTACCTCATACCAGTTTCCCAGAATATCACAGCTTTCGAAACAGCACACACCCTCATTGAGCGAGTTTTCTACATTCATGTTTTCCCTACCTCCCTAGTCTCTGACAGAGACCCCAAGTTTACCTCATGCTTTTGGACACAGCTTATGGCGAATCTTAATGTTGATCTCAACATGGCTACAGCTTACCATCACCAGACCAATGGACAGAGGGAGCGCAGAATCAGAACTGTTCGCCAATGTCTCAGGAACTATGTTAACCCTAATGGTACCAAGTGGGTTCGCCACCTAGCTCATGTCCAGACACCAATCAATGCAGCCCCCAGCGATAGCACAGAACTCTCCCCCTTCGCATTCACCTGGGGTACACTACCAAACCTCCTCCCTAGCGTCAGAGTTCTCCCCACTTCAGTACCTGCAGCAGACGAGATTGCTTCACAGATCATGAAGAATCAACAACTTGACAGAGATGCACTCAAGAAGGCCCGTGCATGCCAAACCACCTCCAGAGAAAATAGAAGAAAGGATGGACCCACAATCATCCCTAATGAAACTGAAGTCATCCTCACATCAGCTCCCTATGTTCATAAGGTTGCACGAAATCACTAGCTAGTTGGACCATGGTTAGGACCCTTCTCAGTAAGCGAAGAACCTGACAGACACAACAACTACAGACTCATACTCCCCCCAGTGATGGCAGGAATCCACCCATGGATCTATAGCAGCCACCTTCGTATTTACCTAAGACCAAACCCCTTTGCCTTCCCAGGAACACCTGAACCCATATCCAAAGAGACTATCCCCGTCGATGCCCGTGAACAAAAGCAATGTGAAATCGAAAAGATACTCAAAGATCGAATCTATCGCTGAAAGAGACAGTTCTTGATCTGCTGGAAAGGCTATGACGAAATCGAATCAACCTGGGAACCCCTCTCCAACCTAGAAGGCGCCAGCACCCTCATCAGATCCTACTGGTTCAATACCTACAATGAATCTATACCTCTCAGACTCCCATAGTCCCATGGCGAGACCTTCTCTGCCTGGACACTTCAGAAACCAGACAATGCCCCCCTCTCACCTGAGCTTGACCCTGACGGATTTTGGAAACCTCTCCAGGACTCAGACTACTCAGAATCCGATTCCAGCACAACACTCTCCACCTTGGATGAATCTGAGATGGAAGGATAACTGCTTCATGATATTGTCTTCGCTACTATGGGGCTTATAAAGGTGTAAGTTCCTAACACCAGTGATCGATATATGTTTACTGATTAAGTTATATGTTTTGAAATTGAGTGGAATGCTCCAAAGGTGGGTTGGTCATTAACCCCTTTAGGATATTCCTTATTGTTTTGTTTGTTTTATTTCTTTTAAGGGGAATGTAATGGAATCCTAATATGTTTCTACTATTACTACTAACTTGATGTTGGTTATTACTTATTTGAGTTTATACCTGATAAGCGCTACTATTTGGTTGTCCCTTCCTACTTGGTTATGACTTCCTAACTGGTTATTCTCTCCTTGTTTCGCTTATCACTACCCCTCCTTGTTTCTACCCATTTGGGTATCGCTATCCTCCTGCTATACCTACTGGATTTGTATAGTAGTAGCGATCTCATGTTCCTTCTTGTTTGGATTCCATTACTTGTTTTGTTAACTCAATCCTGTCGCTTTTAACCCTCTGTTTTCGGAATATGGTTACCTTGTTATGCTTCCTCAGTTTGCATGTTGTTGGACAGGATGTTTTCACTTTTTTTTAGTTTTCCTTGCTACTATCTTTGGTATTTAAAGAGCCTGCAATCCCTTAAGGATTCGGACTCTCAAGCCTCACAGGACTATCATCTTTAATACTACAAGTTCAACGGTCACTCCTTTAGTTCCATACCTTTTACCTTGTCTATTGAAGACCTATCCATCGACGCTTCTCCCCCTATCCTAATAATATCTTCTGAGTCCATTTGGGATTCTCAAGATACTTGGGAGTAGGTTAAACTTAGTGTACCAGGAGTATAGCGTCAACTTTGGAATATCAAAAGCCTCTGCCACTGCTCGAATACTCTCTTGTTTTCCTTCGTTCAGAGATTTAATCGCTACTAAAATCTGTATTTCCTGGCCAGTATCATTGCACTTCCTCACTCTCGGCATGGTGGCGGTAGCAGTTTGGTGATCTAGTTGCCTCTCCATGGTTTCTAAGCCAGGTAATAACCTAGTTCATGGACTTACTTTACTGAATTGCACTATTCCGTTTCCAGGTGATGTTCCGGATTCACGTGATTTATGTTATATCCGCCCCTGCCCCTTCCTCTACTACAGCTCCTCCCTCTATTGTAGCCTTGAAGGCCACAGTCAGTGACCACTCCCTTCGCGTCACGGCAGGAGCCACTGCCAAACAAGCACCTCCTCCTGCTCCGTTCCCTCCTCGCCACCCTCTGGCTCGACCTTGGTCTCTCCCCATCCCTGAACCCCAACCTGCACAAGTGGCCAATCACGGCCCTGACTTTTACCTCCCCTGCTATGACACAGTTGAAAAACAGTGGTATAGCAGCCCCGCCACATACGCCAGCCGCCACCCACGCTACTGGGAAGCTCTAGAGTACAGGGCTGGCAAATACCCCGCACTAACCGAGCTTCGCTCAGCCCCCTCATCCTCCAACACCTGACCCGCTCTTACCTAGTCCCTCCCTACCAATAAGTCCTATGCTTTAGTCCCAGCAGTACCGTCCTCAGCACCAGGAACTAAAAGCAAAGGAATGAAGCCTGCCATGCCAGCACAAGTCGCAGCGTCCAATGACAGCATCTCTCAGTCTCTAGGACCAGCACTGTTGCCCTCTGTCGAACGCAGATTCTTCCCCTCTCGCACCTTACCTATACCTTATGCAGAGGCTGACTGGATGGCAGCTACTGCCTCAGACCTGATGGCTGCCGTCCTGAGGCAGGCCAACTGCCCATATCCACTCTCATTCTCCGCACGTATCAATCCTAATAGAACCCTCACTGTCCTGAGCACTCACCCACATACCCCCTCCACTGCTTACTCACTCTATGTTGAAGCTATAACTAACTGTGTTAACCAAGCTTTCCCTGTAGGAAACAACCCTTACTGCCCCTTCCGCACTGCCCCAAATGAGGTCCAATTGGCCATCCATAGCCCACCTATAGCCTACCTCCCGGAGGACCAAGCTAACCTCTTCCCTGCTCTCACATGGTCAGTCCACAATGCAACTGACGTTGCCAATCTACTTAGAACGCTTTCTTCAAACTGACCCTAACATCCAACCTATGAAGACCACTAGGTCCGTAGTAGTCACTGTTGCCCCAGGTGATGTCAATAGGCTTGGCTCCACCATCCGCCTCTTTTCTCGCTTGGGCAAAGTCGAAACGGCCCACTCCTCACAAAAGTTTATGCAATGCAGGAAGTGCTGGCTTTACGGCCACCCCTCTCCCGTGTGTAAAGCCACCACCCCACTTGCCCCCTTTGTGCGGTGGCACATATACAAGCAGCGTACCACAGCCCCAATCCCACATGCTCCAAGGGCGAGCATACCAAGTATGTTGCAAGGGGTTGTCCCACCGCCCCCCTCATGTGTTCTAGTTGTGCAGGAGCCCAGCCTCCCACCAACCGTTCCTGTCCAACCTGCCCCCTCCCTCCCACTGATGATGACGCCCCTTCTGGTCCCGCTGATGCACAATATCCTAATGATGTAATGGACCAATATGCTCCCACCCTACCCTACCCACCCAGGACTCCTTCCCCTACCACTACCCCCATGGATCTCACCACCCCCGACAGCTAGTCCCACTGACGGGCGCGCCAGCTGACCCTCACCCCAAACCTGTTGCACCTGTCATACCTGGCTCTCCAGTTCCCCACTCCAAGACAGCCCTTTGGGCTTCTCACAAGAGTGAGTCCCACACACGACCCCCCTTCCCAAACGCAGGCGCCAGGTACTACCCTTACTATCATTCAACACAACTGCCTTGTTAGCTGGAATGTGTGTCTTTCCTTACTCAATAGCCTTAAGGCTATACCCACTCCTTCACTCTTGGTCGCCCTGCAGGATCCAACTGTCGTTAAGGGGCTGCTACCAATATTTTCCTCCTATAAATCCCTTTCTCCACCTACTGGTAACGGTGCCAAACCTAGGATTGCCATATATGCTCTCCTTGATTTCATGCAAGTTTTTGCATTGCTATCAGTTTTTTTCGACAGGATGGATTTTATGGCAAATGATATTCACTCCCTCACAGGGCTCTTTAATTCAGCTCATCGGGTCTTTCGTGTCTACAATGCATACTCCACCACCGTGCGCTCATCTCACCTCCGCACGATCACCCCACCTTCCTTGTTTAGCGAACATGCTTTCCCCACCCTACTGGTTAGGGATCTGAACCTCCACCATCCTCTTTCCAACCATCTACGGGTCCTTTCTGATACTGAATTCAACCTTTCTTCCCCCTATTTTGACCTGGCCTCTGTGCTAGGCTACTCACTTTTAAATACACCAGGTGTATTTACTAGGTTCCCTTTCAATGGCACAACTAAACCTCGAGTCTTAGACCTTGCCTTGGCAAATCCCTTCCTTGCTCCCCTTGTTAGTCCATAGGATGTCGCCCACCTACTGACTGGCTCCCACAATGTCTCAATTACGAACACCCACTCCTTCCCCTTTTTACGCAAGCCTGACCCCACCACTAACTGGACCAAAACCGATTGGCACACTCTCTCCCCTCTTATCAGAGATCTATCGGTCCCTGCACCTCCCCCGCTCCTGACATCAACCTCACTTAGAGCCTGGTTTGACCACCACCTGGGAACCCTCACTTTCCTCCTAGCCCTACACACGCCAAACAAGTGCCCTTGCTTCAGGTCAAAGCCATAGTGGACAGTAGAGTTATCAAAGCTCCCCTAAGCCTTCAACTGAGAGGCAAGGATATCACAAATGTCCACCTCCCCCACCCTCTCAGACAGTCCCAGTGCCTCCTGCCTTGCATATTTCATGGCTATATAAATAGCTTAGGCATAATACTGGAACTTATTCCTTAACTCCTTGGACTCCAAGTCAGTGTTTACTGCCCGGCAGGTCACTAGCGGAATCACCCCTGCCTGGTTCCCCTCCTTTCCCAATGCTATGACACCCGCTAAAGTCAATACCTCCCTTTGCATAATTATTTTCCTCCAAAACACCCCCAAACCTAGCCGTCTATCTTCCGACCCTTTGTGGATTTCCTGCCACTTCAGAAACAACAAGTCTCCCTTGCCCTGCGCAAGTCCTCCAACACCCCGCTCCCAGCCCTGACCTGATCCCCTATGGCATATGGAAGAGGATCAACAATATCAACTCCACCTTCCTCACCTCCCTCCTTGGTCCCCTGCGGACCTATGCTTTCCACCCCCCCTCCCTCAAAAAAGCCAATGGTATTGTACTCTCCAAGCCCGGCAAATCTTACTACAACTACCCCTTCTCCTTCCAAGTCCTTGTCCCCCTAGAAACTATCCTTAAGATTCTGGAAAGGAAAATAGCAACATGCCTATCGCTAATGGCTGCCCCTATGGGCCTCATCCACCCAAACTAATGTAGCTCGCTTCTTGGACTAGGCACCTTTGACGCTTGCGCTGCCCTTATACAGGAAGTCCGCAAACTGCAGCATGCTGGCCTCAAGGCCTCTACCCTCTTCCTTGACATCAAAGGAGGCTTTGGTAATATTTTTTCTAGTTGCTTATCTTCCCTTCTCTGCGTTAAAGGCATATCTCCTTATATTGTTTCTTGGCTTGTTTCATTTTTGACTGACCGTAAATGCCCTCTGATCTTTCAGGGCTCCCCTATTATCTTCTTGCCTGTTCCAGTGGGTGCACCCCAGGGCTCCCCTATCTCTCCTTTATTATTTTTAATTTATGTCTCTTCCCTACACTTGTCCATCTCTAAGGGGATTATGTTTTCCTATATTGATAATTTTACTGTTAGTGTTGGGTGTGGGTCATACCGGAGGAACAAACAGCTTCTTCAACATTATTATACCTGGCTCTGCATAAAGGCCACCCCCCTTGGAGTGTCCTACTCTGTTCCCAAAACTGAACTCATCTACAGGCACACTCCCAGGGATTGCTCTCCCACCTTACTGGCTCCTGTCTCTCTAGATGGAAGTCTCTTCAACCCTTCTTCCATAGTCCTATGACTAGGATACTGGTTCTCACCCTCAATAGAAACCTCTACTCACTTCCTCAAATGGCTAGCTCTTGCGTAAGGGGCTTTCGGTCTCATAAGGCAACTCTCTCCTCCGGCCATCAGCATAGTCCCCAACCTAAACCGCAGGCAGGCTATGGGCCCGCTCCTGCCTATCCTCTCATATGGAGCTGACCTCCTCATCCCCAATGCTGCCATGATGGGGAAAATGGAAGTCTTTTGGAGCAAGATCCAACTGTGGGTCACTAACTGTTTCTCATCGACTCCTGTGTCCATCCTACCCTGTCAGGCTTGCCTCCCTCCTCTCAACTTGCTCCTCCCCCATCAATTCAATATGGCCGCACTACGGCTTGCCTGCTCCCCTCACGAGATTAACCCAGCTGCAGCCCGGCTACCTCCATTATTTCATCTTTCTCCTACTCCAGGGCAGGGGACTCCTCCCGCTACCTCCTTGGTTGCCTTAGGGCTAACTATATCCCCCTCGGCTGGGACTTACCAAGGCCTATTGCCGCCGTCTGCTCTCACCTCCCCATCGGTGGGATCTGCTACCTCTTGATCAAGGTGATACTGGACGGTTTCAAACTCCAACAGATAAATTCCACCTTCTACCCGGAGCAGTCCTTGCCCCCCTCCTCCAAGCCCTGGTGCCGTCTCCTACAAACTGATCAATGAAGACTGCAGAAAGGACCTACTTGCTGATTGGACACTCCTGTTCCCACCCCCTTCTTACTACCAGTATAAGCCGTCCCTCCTCCCACAAGCCTTCATGGGCCTCGACCGCTCTACAGCTGGGAGAATACACCTGATACGTGCTGGCAGGAGCTTTCCTGCTGCATAACCCTCATGGAGCGATGCCGATCACTCTCCCTCCTGCCCTTCCTGCTACTCAGTGGATGAAACCTTTGAGTAAGCAATTCCCCACTGCACTTCGAAGTCCCAAGATCGCCAGCTTTACCTACTGAATCTGTTCTCAATGGCCCATGGCTCTCCACTGTGGGCCGACCCGGACATAATCCTAGATCTCGCCTCATATATCCGCGCCCCACGCACGAACTTCCCACTCACCATGCTAGCAGTTTTCGCTACCATTGCCTCATCCTCCTCCAGCTATAACTGAGACTGGGTGGCTTTCCTTTCCTACTATATCTTTCCTTGCGGTTATGATTTCATTTATTTCATTTCATTCTATACTTGTCTAATTAGTGGCCATTTTTGGGCTTGGTGACAGTATGGTCATCATTCTGAGACAACTTGTGCAGTTATTTCTTTTATTTTGGACATTTGGAATTAACATTTTATTTATGCCATAGCTAGCGCTCCATGCAGGTTCCTGTACATTAATAGCGAATATATGAAATAATCAAAAAATCAAAATCCCCTAGTTAAGGGATCATCATGCAATGGAGAAGAGCCCTCAACAATATCACAAATTATTAAGCCTTCGAGAACCTTTTTTCTTTTATCATACTTTTTACTGAGGGTTATTAACAGTTCTCCAATTTTGTCGATATGAGTACGGCCTAGACCATTCAATTGTACCGAATTGGGTAACCCGTAACAAATGGGTAGAAGCAAGAAGGCGGTAATGATAAGTGAAACAAGGAAGGAATAGCCAGTCATGGAGTCATAACCAAGTAGTAAGGGACAACCAAATGGTAGCGCTTATCCGGTATAAACCCAAATAAGTAATAACCAACATCATGTCAGTTGTATTAGTAAAAACATAATAGGATTCCGTTACTCAGTCATATAGTCACCTCTTGGCACTATATACTATCACATGTTTATGCTCGAAAGCCTAGTACCATATCCCTTATGTTTAACATGGAGTATCTGGCAATAAACCTTTCCACCTCTTTTCACCTTCCATTTACACATTTTCCATCATGCAGTCTATAACAAATACAATTTGTTGCTTTACAGATTGTGTTACTTATACCATAGTTAGGAAGTTGAAAAAACCCTAAATTGAAGAAGAATGGCTTAGAACAGAATACTGATATAAATGAGGGGAATTATTTATACTTCAAAGGACCTTGCAATGGTAAAAAAAAATGGTGGAGGTAGATGTACTTAAGGCAGAAAAGCAGTTAAGCAGGGCACAAAATACAATAGACCAAGCAGAGCAGGCTCAACAGAAGTCTTTAATAAATATAATAACTGCCTATTTTAAAAATGCCATGCAATTCATGCTTCCTAAAAGAAAGTTGTCAATTTGATAACTGTTGGTATCAAACATGTGAGGTTAATAAAATCTTTATATTATGATAAATAATATAAATTATTGATTCCTAACCTTATATTAATCAAAAATGTAAGGTTTTTGAGACAGAAAAGCAGAACGGCAAAGTGGTTTCGAACCACAAAGGCAAGCAGAGCCACAAAGCGACGTTGAGCTGAAACCCCAGAGGTGCCGGTTGCAAGCATGCACGCAGCCCGGGGTTGCGCCTATCAGCCACAATCTTAACTAGAGTTGGGATAATGTAAAAAATTTGACACAATTTGCTTTGCCGAATAATGAGAGAGAGATGAAGGGTTAGCAAAGGGTTTCTTACGGCAGGGGGTATCATACTTGGAAGCGCACGAGAACCTTCCCTATGCGGCTGTACTCTGCTGCCCGCGAATGCTAATCCTCGCGACCCGGAGGACTCTAGTCATGCCAGCGGCCGGGCCCAAACTTATAGCAAAAGCTCTATTCGCCAATGAGGCTCTGTACTATACTCGTACAAAGCAAGGCTGGAAGGTCTAACGGACGTTGCCGAAATGCATGTCTTAGCCAAGGAAAGAGGTTGATCGATAAGGGCACTCCCAATCTCGTGTGGAGGGGTGGCATAGGGATGCTGCGTCAGGCGGTTTTCAACCAAATGGTTTTGTGCTTTTAAGGTGAGCTAGCATCTTACTTAACGCCTAAGCCACCTGGGGGGGTAGCCTGGGGGGCCAGAGGTAAGAAAATGATATACAGATACTCTACTTGTATAATATGACGCAAAAAATTGATATCACATCCCGTCTGCACGAGTGTTCTACTTGTAGGAGGTTTATAAAAGCTAATACTTTCGGTTTCTGTTTTCCGGGCTAGTTCAGCGTTCTACCTCGCCCTAACTTTCGCGCTCTATCGCCTTAGTAGTCTTCGCCTGTCCCAGAAGGCCTTGAGGAAACATCACTACTACTAGACTTGGATTCGTTCTGTTTCCACGGCTACCTTTTTGTCCCTCTCCAAAGATCTGTATTCCACCGGGGGTCTACCGACTTGAGATATTCTCGATCTCTGGGCTGCCACAAGGACAACGTTGTAGCCCTTGTTCAATATCCGGTGCCACCAGGGATTTTGGGAAATTGGATTGGAATAGCCATAGAGGACCACAGAGTACCCCGCCGGACCTCACTGCCCAAGACAGGAGTACCACTGGCAAGGGACCTACTTCCAAACTCCGCAGGGATTCTATTGGGAGAGCCCATCGAACCCAGGCTTTTGATTACCCTCTGGGTGGCCCATTTTTTCCAAGGGATAACCAGAGCAAACAAGCAAGCAAAACGAAAAGAGAGAAAAAAAGAACCCCGATATTTTGAGGTTCTGCTCCAAACAGCCGCCTTTGGGAAATCAAATCCCGGTTTTGTCCTAGAACCCCAGGACCTTCTATTACCGGATACCCCCATCAGGAGGGCATCCCTGGGCACCAAGTGTGTTGTTATCCGTGTTCTAGCCAGGTTTTCGAGCCGTTTTTCTTTGGGCTTGTTTTTCCTGCTCTAATTCTTTTTTCATTCTTTTTCCCCTTCAGAAGACATGGCCGGTCAAGTCGGAAGAACTTTTGACCCTGAGGTGTGTTACTATTACCCTTAAGATTGGCTATATTTCTAGTGGGATCTAATATTTTCCCATCTTATAGTTTTACCAGGGCTACCCTCTAGATATCGAACCATACTGTGGCGATCTGCCGTTGCTAGATTGTTCGTGTCCCGTCAATTGCGTCAATTTCGCTAACGTTCCATAGATCCGGAGCCATGTGAGCCAAACACACCCTACCAACTCCCACACCCATCCTGGGACCTGACTCCATCCAGCCTCACGGGGGCCAATTGGCATCTTCTTCCGGCGGCAAACGAGGACCCACCCCCTGGCCCCTACCTAACCCCAGCCCACCCCACAGTGCCATTGCCTTGGAGGAACCCCGGACTCCCAGGAGTTCCAGATGTTTTCCCGGTAAGACCCGATCCCGTGTCCGCTAGCCAGGATGGAAACTCGCCGGATTCAAACTCCCATGCTGCAGCTCCCACCCCAGAGCTTTGGGATGGCATCTCCTCAAGCGCAAGTTCCACAGTCGCACCAAGCACCCCATGCCTGGCAGCACCATTGCTACAAGAAGTGGTGGAATCTGAACCATCAAGGTACGACACTCCCTAACCAGTTTCTTAGCAGGTAGGAAAGTAGAGCCAGGAAGATGAAAGAGGAGCGAGGGTTCTACGAGGCTTAATGGCTTGAAATGGCTAAAGGTGGAGGGGATGGTAAGGGGGAACAGCGTCGTAGTCAGACGAAATAGGGGAAGGTCTGCCAGGGCTCAGAGGCCCACTTCCATATACTACTGCCCTATCGAAGGGTGTGGGGGTAGCACCTCCTCGCACTCCGCGATAATTCGCCATGTGGGTGAAGCCCACCTTCCAAGGAAGCTTTATTACTGCCCCGACCCCAACTGCAAACGGTTCCGAAAGGGATTCCCCCGTCAGTCTAACAGGGATGTTCATTTGAAGGGGAAGCGGCACCCACGAGTGGCGATTCCGGGCCAAGAAGGTCAGGAACAACCTTAGTTATTGGGGACCTCCTATCCAGAACCCGGGCACAAGAGTGAGGGCGCTGGGGTTGGAGGAAGTGCGCAGGAGGAGGTTGATTCATTGGTATTAAGCGATATGCTTAAATTTTTTTGAGCTGAGAAAGTTTTACTCTAGGGTTATTTCTGACAGCAGGGATACCTATTAGCTCATACGCGATTAGACGGAAGCTAGATGAAGAGAGATTTGGCGTTCCTACGGCTTTTTACTTATTTCCCTTTGAGCTCCCTACCTTACTTCCCATACCACCTTCTTTTAGTCTGATGGCGTGCTAGTGCGCAGCACCTTCTTGGGGCTGGCAAAATTTATCCGAGGGTTCCTGCAGTTGTACCTTCAGAGCAGTTGGAGAGTCCGGTGGATATTTTATCCCATCCTTTGCTTCATGTATTTTTTTATTTTTTATTTTTTTTCCTTGGAACTGGGAGTTGTGGAATTTTCCTTTAGGATTTTATTCCCTAACAAAACCTATCAGTTCTGGAGATCTGGGTTTGCTTCCGCTGTACTTAGTTATGCCTTGCCTCTTTTTTTCATCCTGATTTACTTCGTTGGGTGCCTGCTTTTTTAGTCGAAAAAATTCACTCCTCACTTAGCCGCTCTTTACTTTGCGGGAGCCTACCGGTGTAGTCGTGATCCTTCACTACCTCTGTCTTCCCAACCTCCTCTGGCTGTCATTCGATGAGGTGCTGCTTTTAGCTCACGTACCGTAAAAACCCAAAATGATTGAGAATCTTGCTAGGACGTTGGAGTTGCCTCTCCGGGTAATATCTATTGTATTTTTATTTATTTTTCCTTGTATCAGGCGAGGCTGAAAGAGAATCTTCTCGCTACCTTTTCTCCCTTAGCCCAGAGGGGGAAGTTCTGGACGTCCAAGCGCCATTCTCAATTATTTTGGTTTTTATTGTAATTGGTGTCCCGAGAGCTGTTGCATGGACGGTCACTCGTGTGGGGATACAGGTATAGCGGTGTTGACGAAAGTCTAGCGAAGACGGATACCACCTGCCATCAAGACCCACTCAAGACCCTCTCCTACAAATATGGGCCGTGCTACCCTAGGCCGGGTGACATCTGCCTTCATATTTTATTTACTATATTTATATTTTTCAGCACCCATTTTCACGGTGCATGATACCAAGAGCCAAAACAAGAGAAAAACCAGTCGCATACTTATTAACCGAAGAACTGAAATTTCGAACACTAGAGCAAAACACCTCCTCTCCCAACTCTCCTTTAATCGCTTTTACATGGGAGTTCTTTCCCACGTTTATCCTTATACCTCTATCATAACAAGTCCTCAATAACAGTGAATTTGTATCGTTATTCACATCCCTATATACTCTCATGCCAGTTATTGTATATGCTGGAAGGGCTTGGCAAGTAGGCTGGTAATGATGACGGTTAGGACTATGGATGGCTCATTCGCGGGATAGGGGTAATATCACACTTTGTGAAGCATTCTTGGGAGATGTTGGCAGTAAAAGTTACCCTATAAACATCACCCGCCGGGGATGTCCTATGCTTACTACCGTTCCCAAGCCCCATCCAGCACCGCTTTACCACCACCCATCCACACAGATCCCCCATACATCCTCCCTTGTGTCCATCACTATGGTTCCAGGTCTTCCGGTATGTTTACTCGGATCAAAATTGTTAGAAGGATTATCTTAATGCTTAATTCTGAAAATTGCGAGAGTGCTACAATTCGCTTGGAAGTAGTGCAGATCTTCCGGAAGCATAATATATCTTTGAGAATTATATTTTAGGAAGAAGACTTTACAGACAAGTCTTTCCTTTGCTACTACGGGAGTGTGTGGAGGAATTGAGAGATGTCTGGAGATGTAGAGGGAGGTGCAGTGATCCATAAAAGGATCAGGATGCATTATTTATGTTTTACCTTACCACCTGTCTTTACCGCTAGTTTATTTTCTTTATGGAGTGCGAACGAAGTTGTAGGGGTTGCATCGCATACCGCAAAAACCGTAACAAAAGAGCATTGTGCTATGTCGTTGGAGTTGCCCCCCTCTGGTAAGGTCTGGTGATTGTTTTGTTCTTTTGTCTCTCACAGGGGCTAAGCAACTCCCTTTCAAAGCGTTTTTTGCCCCCTTTTCCAAAGTAGGGAATTCTATACTACATAGCACAATACTCTTTTATTTCAGCTTTTACCTCACCCTTGCTACACAGCGCTCAATTCCCAAGTTAATCCTCTCACTTTGCTGTCCACCGCTGTGCGACCTATTTCCACACTTAGAACAACAGTGAGCAAACCCAAGGGAACCTAGCCCAATGTAACTTTCCCCACTCGAGCACAACAAGCGGTAGCTTCTCAATCAAACGAGCTATCTGTGTCCTAGGGGGAATTGGGAAAGTATACGGGGAGAAGGTGAAATAACAGAAATAAGCTCTGTTGTACAACCCCACCTACCATGAATGCCGAATATCGTAGAAAATGATTCAATCACACTGACTTTGCTAACGAGGAACGCAAGCCCAACTTGTGGGTCGCGGGGAGTACCGCAATGTAATATGAGTGCTTCCCCCACCATCGTTTGGCACACCTTTGTTACAGCTGCAACGTCTGCATCACCAAAAATCACCCGTACACAGGTAGGGTTGGGGAGGTAAGTTTTCCGTACATGGAGTACGACGCAATACGATACAATACGGCATGACAGCTTGCCGCAAATCCGCAATCTCCACTTGGCCTAGCTATCATGAAAAAACGCTTTAGATATCACCAGGTTTGAAGGGGGGAGAGGTTGACATGGGGTACACACCTGGAAAATGGTGGAGATTTAGGCCTTTAAATAAACAATTAACCCCCGGTATTGCGGGTAAGAATGTCGCGGATCCAAATTGGCTCTTGCGCCGGAGCGTCCTCCTACACGCCACCTCCCTTATATGCTAGTTGCCAAAGCTTCATCTTCAAGCCCCTACCCTGCACCCTGGCCATCTAAAGTCGACTGGTTATCAAGAAACTCAATCGATCGGCACCCCCTGTTACCCAAACTCCGCTGGCAAAAACACCATCACCGAGGCGTTAAATTTGGTTGTACTGGACACAGTTCCTAGGCGCTGTACTTTGCAGCTGCGATTTACGATACGGTAACGTGGCGCATTACTCGAAAGTTACACCGCACCGGGCACTGTTGATCCCTTGCTACACTAAAGGAATCGAAGCCGAAACCCCCGCAATGATCCCAAAACAACCTCCCTGGGATAGCCCCGGACCACGGGCAAACGAAGAGCCATGTCAATTAGCCTGGTGATGCCCGCAGAGGCCTAGCCGGTGTAGTGAGTCCTGACCATGAAATCGAGCCACCATCCCGAATCTCAGCACCACATTGCCGGGTATGGCGGAACGTGAGCTACGCATGGGGTGCCAAAAAGTGCACAGCAAAAGCCTTTCTGGTAGTCGCAACTTCACAGAGTTCAGTTCGGTTAAGAATCTGGGAGAAGCAGACTCTGTAGTTGTGACCTCCCAGGGGAAGATACTGCTCCGCTAATAGGCAACCCACCCTACACGGCAATTCCAATACATTTTGATGAATTAATATAAGATTATCAAAAACCTTAGGTTTTTGCGAAGCAGGTGGTAAAATTATTTTTGAGCAAATTATTTCCTTTAAATACATGATATTCATGTTGGTATAGTGAATTATTATATTAGATTGCGAGTACTTATTTCTAATTATGCACTAACTTACCGTAGGTATTTGATATTTTATTCGTCAAACGATAAAGATCTACATTGTTCTAACAATATTAAGTCCAACCCTTTATTATCTCTCTATTATCTCAAAGGAGGCTGCTAGTTATTACACTACACTACTTGTACACTATACTATTAGCATGACAATATATGATAGGATACTAGGAAGGCTCTAATTGGCCAACCCACTGACAGGGCTCAAGCCTAGTGAAATCGCTATCATGCTCATATCAGTGGATAAGGCTCAGCCCTGAGGAAGGCTCGGACCTCAAACGGATGTTGCCGTAATGGATGTCTTCGCCAAGCGGAACACGGTTGACCTATTTTAAGGCATTCCGGATCCCGGGGGGAGACTAAACGGCGGAAAAAATGCTGAATTAAGCAATTTTCAAAGCAAAACATATTGTGGGAATTGGTGGGGCGAACTAGCCTCAAACGAACACGGGTCACCCGGGAGGGGCGGTAGGCTGGGTGGGCTATCTGTAGGAACAGGTCCACCGATACTCCAGTTAGCCCTAGAGATTGAGATAGAATGTGAGGTAAAAAATTGGTATCACTTCCCCCCTCTGCGAGAGTGAGGGTTCTAGGAGGTTATAAAAGCTCCGAGTGTGATACTTTCGTGTTTCTTCGGGTCTTCAGATCTCAACCTCCCCTCAACCTTCGCACTATATCATATCGCCTAAGGAGTCTTCGCCTACGCCAGAAGGCCTTCAACGAGGTTTAAGGAACATCACCCCTAGACCTGGATACGTTCACTTTGCTCTGCTGCCTTTCGGAAGCCTCCCCTAAGACCCCTGTTCCACCGGGGGCCTACCGACACCAAATACTCTCTATCTCTGAACTGGCACAAGGACAACGTCGTGGTCCCAGTTCAGTATCGGGTGCCGCTCGGGATCCTAGGCTTTTAATACTACCTTCGGTGGCCCACCTCCTAGCGAACTAGAGAAAAAGGGGGAGAAAAACCAAAGGAAAGAAAAAAAAACAAGTTTCCCGATATTTTTGTGGTGTCTTCTCCAACCAAAGAGACGCCTTGGGAAAATCAGATCCCATTTTGCTCTGGGAAACCCAGGACCTGCTATTGCCTGATACCCCCCTCAGGAGAACACCCCAGCAGAAGACTAAGCGTGTCGGGTCAACCTTGTTCTAGCTGGGTTATCGGCCGATTTTCTTTGGGTTGCTTCTTTTTCTTCTTTTTTTTTCAGAAGACATGGACGGTCTAGGAAGATTTTTTGACCCTGAGGTGTGTTACTATTACCCTTAAGATTGGCTGTATTTCTAGTGGGATCTAATCTTTGTCCACCTTGTGGTTTTGCCAGGGCTACCCCCCGGATATCGTACCTTACTATGGCGATCTGCTATGGCTAGATTGTTCGTGTTCCTGTCAATTGCATCAATTTCGCTAATATTCTATAGATCCGGAGCCATGTGAGCCAAATACACTCTACCAATTCCCATACCTATCCTGGGACCTGACTCCATCCGGCCTCATGGGGGCCAATCGGTATCTTCTTCCGGAGGCAAGCGAGGACCCACCC
>QFET01001529.1:0-52906 GCA_003316355.1 Tuber calosporum
CGTTCAACCAAGTGTATTCACTGTCTAGGCATCTGTATGAAGTCTGATGTCTCCTGCTAACCAGGAGACCACTCTTAAATACATGAAATCTTTCCTGCAAGAGCTGAGGCTCTGGAAACCCGCAGCCACTATCATTACCGGTGAGTGTACAGCCACCGGAATCCTGTGGCCCTGCCAGAGTCCTGGAAAGTCTGGGGCTTTCCCACAACACTGCCTCTATCCTACCGCCGGTATACATGACCTGTTCCTTCCGTTGAAACTCCAGGGGCACAATCCTGCCGATCCTGCAAAGCATACAGTAATGAGGGCGCCGGAATCTAGAGATTCCAGTAGGAAAATCAAATACAAAAGAAATCAAATCAAATGAATATAATCTGACAAAGGAAAGGCTAACGAGAGTGGGAATAGAGGTACCGGAACATGTACACATGTTACATTCCCCAAATCTGAAAATTTATCTTCTCCTAAGGTCATAGGCCTCATCACCGCTCTCCCAAGGCCAGAGCATAGACTCATCATCAGTGTTGAAGTAGCTATCATCTGAGCCTGCAGAATCGTATTCCTCATCGTTATATGGCTGTCAGAAATCGTTGGGTACTATGGTTCTGGGGCAAGGGATTGTAGAGACTTCCATAGGCTCCCAAGAGGTCCTGACATAGTGGGAGGTGATCTTAGGCATCGGTTCTGTGCTGTGGTTTTCTTTCCAATATTCCGCTATGATTTCCATTGAGTTCTCCAGGTTCTCGATAGGTTCCCAAGAGTCATCTGTCCTTTCATACCCTTTCCAGTGTACCAGGAACTCTACTCTGTTGTTCTGTAGGCGATAATCCAGTATCTCCTCTGCTTCCCATTCTTCTGCATTGTTGATGAGTATAGGGGCCGGCCTATCCATCCTCCTGGATGCAAATCTAGTGGGATCGTTCTCATGGTATTCCTTGAGGCATGAGATGTGAAAGTATGGCTTCTGGCGCTCCATTCTCTTAGGTAATTGAAGTTTGTAGTTATCGCTACTAGAGTCATGCTCTAGGACCTTAAATGGTCCACACCAGCGAGGCTCTAGCTTCTTGGATCGTCCAGGGGCGGAGGTGTAAGGCTGTACTCTAACAAGAACTCTGGTGCCAATGTTGAATGGTCTTCGATAGGGGTACCTCTTTTTATCTGATTGCACAGTCTGCCGGAATGTGGCATGCTTTCTTGCCATATCAACTTCCATCCTGGTGGCTTCATGAGCATTCAAGATCTCGTCCACTGCTGGTACTTTGCTGGCGGACCTGAGGACAGGATTGAAGAGCTTCCAAGGGTGTCCATAGAGTGCTTGGTATGGAGATATTCCTAAGGATTCATGAGCGGCGCCATTTATGGCTGCTGCTATCGCTGGGAGGGCTTTGGACCAGTTGTTCTGTCTTTTGTTGATGAAGTTCCTCATCATCTGTTTAAGAATGCGAATCCGGCGCTCTACCTGGCCTTTGGTTTGGTGGTTGTATTGAGTTGCCATCCAGACCTGGATTCCTATTGACTTAATCATCTGAGACCAGAACTTAGATGTAAAGCGGGAGTCTTGGTCCAGTACTATGCTTAGGGGATGTCCATGAACATCAAATATCGTCTTCGGGAGCTTAGTGAATACTTTTTCGGAGGTGGCAGAGTCCTGAAGTGGTATAAGATGAGTGTAGGAGGTAAAGCGATCGTTAATAACCATAATGGTAGTATGATTATTTGATTTGTTAAAGGGGCCAGCGAAATTGATGGCAAGGGATTAGTAGGGTTCGTCATGTGCTGGCAGGGCTAGAGATCTACCTGCCGGAAGTGTGGTTGATTCCTTGTTGATCTGACATTGATCACAAGAGTGGCAGTATGCTATGAAATTGTTCAAATGTGTATGGGCACGATCTTATATCTATCGGAATATACTAACGCAATACTAAGCAAGTATTGCGGGCACGCCTTGTTGAGGAGAGGCAGATTTATGAAGTTAGATTGGTAGGTAGTCTGTTTCTTATTCTTCTAAGCGAGAAAAGTGGGCGGTAGCCCCTATATATACAAGAGTGCGCCCTCCCGTTATGTAAAAGAATATAAAAGGGAAAAATATAAGTACGAATGTGTTTTACCGTAACGTCAGTAGGAAAAACATAAGTGCGAACGTATTTGACCCTGAAAACCTGCCAAGAAAATCCCAAAAGTTTATATAAATCTAAAGTGGTGTGAGGGGTTTCGTTGTGGATGATAAGACATAAAGGACGGAACAATAACCGTTAAAATATAGGATAAGCAAGCGAAATAACCCGAATACCAGATAAAGAAATATACATAAGAATCCTTATCGTAATAATGAAATATAACAGAAATTAAATGCATAGTATGTCCTAGCTGTAGTAATGTATGCGGGGTAATAGGTATTGCCGAAACACTAACCAAGTAAGAGAATATACGATATGTTCAAGGAAATATTCATATAAAAACGAATAAGAAATTTCAACACTTCCCCTCATTATCTAGAGCCCATAAGTCCCATCAACTGTGTATGTGCCGGTTTCACTAAGATTTTGGTGCAGATATCGGCAAGGTTTTCTGACGACTCAACCTTTTGTAAAGTGAACGAACCGCAGCCGAGTTCTTCTCGTATTTTGTGAAAGTGAACATCGATGTGTTTGGTACGTTCATTGAGTTGATGGTTTGTCGCAAGAAAATTTGCGCCGGTATTATCAGCATGCAAAGCGATTGGTAAACTTAGTCGAATATCGTTGAGACCCTTTTGGAACCATTGGATTTGTCGCGTAGCCAGTGACATAGCAACGTATTCCGCTTCGGTAGTAGATGTAGCGACAGATGCCTGATTCTTGGATCGCCAGGAGATACATGAACCATTTAAGATAACAATGTATCCTGAGAAGGAGGAGCGGGTATCAAGGCAGGCAGCAAAGTCTGCATCAGCATAGACATCGATAGCGGGAGTTGCGTTGGTTGGGTACGGGTAGAACAATCCTATATTTTCCGTTCCAGCAAGGTAATGAAGGACGTGTTTAACGGCCTTTAAGTGTGCTTCAGATGGGCAAGAAGAAAATTGAGAAAGAAATGAAATCGTGTACGAGAGGTCGGATCTTGTGCCAGTGGTGAGGTACAGAAGTGATCCTATAACCGATTGGTAAATAGAGGGGTCTAGTATCCGTATGTCTTCGGTCCCTTTCGTAAGTTGAATGCCTTTTGGTAAAGGGGTAGAAACGGAACGTGAGTTTTCCATGCCATATCGTTGGAGGACTGACTTGATGTATTTTTGTGGGTAAGATGTATGCCGTCTGGTGTATACGTTATGTGCAAGCCGAGTAGGAAGTTAGCTTCCCCTAGGTCAGTGATCTCGAATGCCTTTTTCAGGTCTTTTATCAGAGATGTTGCATGGGGGGAGTCGCCTGCGTGTATGGCAATGTCGTCGACGTAAACCAATACGTAGAGGTCGTGTTTAGCATAGATGAACATGCATGGGTCGAGGGCTGATGTCGTAAATCCTTTAGAGGTTAAGAATTTTGCGAAGAGAGCATACCATTCATTCGCAGATTGCTTAAGTCCATAAAGACATCGGTTAAGTTTCCATACTATTTCTCCGTCACGGTACCCAGGTAACGGTCGTAGGTAAACTTCTTCTTTGAGTTCGCAGTAGAGGAGAGCATATTTGACATCGAACTGTCGCTGTCGCCATTTGTTTTTGGCGAATATCGCGAGCAGGAAGCGGAGAGATTCATAACGGATAACAGGGGCAAATGTTTCTTCGAAGACAAAGCCGGGAATTTGTGAAAACCCTTTGGCAACGGCTCTTGCGCGAAACCTTTCCAAAGTCCCATCTGCATTATGTTTAGTCTTGTAAATCCACTTACTACCGATTATCTTTCTTCCCATCGGTCTCTCAACAACATCGAAGGTTTCATTCCTTTTTAGTGCATTAATTTCGTAATCCATCACCGTGGTCCACTGTTCCTTAAGCGTACTGTTGATCGCTTGGTAATACATAGTGGGATCCTCATCCGGTAGTTCAGTAGCATTTCTACTAAAGCGTACCGGTGGGCGTGAGAATCGTCTGGACCTTGTCCGTGTTTCCGGTTGCTCGTCTGGTAGGGCCTCATATTCTTGAGGTTGTTGTTCCAAGGGAGCAGGTTCCGGAGTAGGTGACGGTGTGTTAGGTCGGTCGTAGTTCTCTGGATGGGGAGGTAATAGAGGAGGACAGATTTCAATCGCTGTTGTGTGGTTGGTAGGTGTCGTACTTGGGTCCAATTCCAAAGTCTTACTGTACGATTGCAGGTCTATTGGAAAGGATGGAGGATGGACAGTCGCAAATTGGGATTCCGGAGCAGGTGTTGTACTTGGCACTTCCAAATGTTCAATCGTTTTAGTGGTCCAGTGTACCTGTCGTGTTCCGGATATCTTATGTTGCGAGGGGATGTATATCCGGTATTTCTTGTTTGAGGATGTGTATCCAACAAGATAGCCTTCGATCGCCTGGGGCTGTAGCTTCGTTCCTGGTTTTCTGGTCTCCTCAGGTATGTGGACGAAGCATTTGGTCTCATATGGGCGCAGGTGGTTGATCAACGGCTTTTGGTTGTAGAGAGATTCATAGGGTGTTGACCCTCCTATGGATCGGTTTGGAAGACGGTTTCTGAGTTATACGGCGGTTGTGATTGCTTCTGCCCAAAGTCGTATAGTTAAACCTTTTAACATGGACCTAGTGGCGGTTATTATGGTCCTGTTATACCGTTCAGCAACGCCATTTGATTCATGTGAGTAGGGTGGAGTTTTGTCATGAAGTATTCCATGCGCCTGAAACAGGTTTAGCATTTCATGGTTCACGTATTCACCACCGTTATCAGTCCTGAATCGTTTGATTATGGCCCTATCTTGGGTTTGTCGCTCCTGGGTGAACTGTTGGAAGATTTTTACCGTATCGGATTTTACCCTGATGGGGTAAATCCAGGTATATCGTGTGCAGTCATCAATGAAGGTGATATAGTACCAAGAATTACCAAAGGATGGTGTCTAGAATTTTCCGCTTAAGTCGGAGTGAATTAACTCGAAGGGGCTTTGGCAACGGTGCTGTGTTGGTTCTGGTTTTCGTTAGGACGACTTTGAGGTAATGGATGTTTCGCATTGCCAACCTGTAGGAACTTTAGGGATATGGGGTGTGTCAGAGTATTTGTCGGAGCGAAGGTAAGCTGCTGAGGGATGACCCAAGGCTTCATGCCACTCCTGATAGGTCATTTTGTATGCCTGTTCCTTTCTTTCCTGCACGACATAATCTTTTCCGTCAAGCTTGCCCCATAAAACCTCTTTATTCTCTCCCATGACATACATGTCCTTCCCTGAACTGCGTAAAGAAAACCCTTTTCCCAAAGAAACGATAGCGCGCCACGATAACAAATTGCATTGACCCAACTTAGGAACCCAGAGAACACGTTGAAGAAAAACAGGAAATCCATGGCCATTAGACGTTTTGGCCATGAGCTTAACTGTTCCACGGCCGCATGACTCTATTACAGAGTCATCGCCTAACTTGACGTTTCCTTTTACTGGTTCAAAGCTTATAAGAAGGTCTAGGTTGCTTGTCATATGTGAGCTTGCGCCTGTATCGATTACCCAATTGTGTGGGTGAGGGGTCTTTCGTGTAGTGGTAAGGGTTGAGGATGTACTGACCGGTTTGGATGTCCCCTCCTTGCCGATCTTGGCGGTGTCAATCGCCGTCCTCTCCTTCCTCTTTTGGTTATCGGTCTTGAGTTTCTGACACTCTTTCTAAGTATGCCCTTCATTGCGTGCAGAGGGGTAATGCTTTTTGCAGTATGAGCATTCCTTGGCTGTGACCGATGTGCTGTTTCCCTTTCGTTGGGGTTGTTCCTTCCCTTTTCCCTTGACAGTCTCAGTTTTATACGCCTTATCTTCTTCAGAACTAAGCGAAGTTTTAAGGTCGAACAACCTGTTATAGACATGGTTGTAGGTAAGGTCCTCCTTGGTTTGGAGGTTGTCGACGATGTTGTTCATCGACTCGGGAAGGGACTGGAGAAGGACAGCAGCTTTTGCTTGTGATGACTCGAATACCATTTTAATTGCAAAAGGTAGGGCATAACGGTCATTTTCGGTAGCAGAGGTGCAACGGTATTGCATGCGATTCCAGAGGGTGTCGAACTTGCCGATAAGATCAGCGAAGGGTTCAGACAACTCGTATTTGGTATCGAGAACAGAGTTGAGTTGGTCGAAGAGGGAGAAGGTGTTTTCTCTGTCAAATTTATCCTGGAAAGCCGTCCAGATTGCGTGCGGCGTTTTATGGGTTGCTAGGAGGATGAGCCATTTTGGATCAATGGTCTTGAGGAAGTAGGCCGATGCCCACTGTTAGCGATCACGGAATTCATCTATAGGGTCAACATTCATCAGATCCCCGTCTTCATCCCGTATTTCATCGGGGATAGTTTCCGTTCCTTGCACAATGTCCCAGCAGTGGAACAGTCAGAGAACGTACTCGGAGATGTCACGCCATGTGCGGTAGTTCTCTGGCCCAGTCAGCTTTCGGATGGAGCTGAGTTTGTAACTGAGTGCGAAGCCGCGTTTAGAGTTAATAGCGTGTGTCCGTGCCCTTTGGTCAAAGGGAAGAGGGGTTGCTGGGAGATTGTCTGTCAAAGGTTCAGGGACGGTGGTTAAGGCTGAGGCTATGGTGGATTTTGGGTACACAAGTTGTGTTCTTCGAATCGTTCTCTGTGACCACACACCCCTTTTAAGTACACACAACTTTTATCAAGCCTGAAAGTAACACGTTCACCTATCAAGGATTTTTCTGGGAGTGTACACCCTCAGATGTGTTGACTTCCAGGTAGTTGATAAAGTGTGCGGAGGAGTGGTGGGTAATGCTTGCGCACACAAAGAAAGGAAAAAGAAGGAGAGGGAGGCGAACGGTGAAAAGAGCTCGGTTAAGTAGTGGTTAACGCCGAGAGTATTTCGCCGAGACTTGTGTAATGTCGAGGCCGAGAATGTTTGGGTTCGTCAAGAAGGAGCGTTTCGACTGGTAGATGTTTTGTGCCGAGAAAAAACCTTTGCCGAGAAAGATGTTTCAGGGTATTATTTTGGTGGGAAACGTGGATCGATGGCAGCACGGGTTTTGCTTCGTTGACTGTGAGGTTTCGTGGTCTGTTGGAGGGTGGAAATGTATAGCTTAAAGATATAGGAGGCCCGGGCTCATAACCTGTTCAAATGTGTATGGGCACGATCTTATATCTATCAGAATATGCTTACGCAATACTAAGCGAGTATTGCGGGCACGCCTTGATGAGGAGAGGTAGATTTATGAAGGTAGATTGGTAGGTAGTCTGTTCCTTATTCTTCTAAGCGAGAAAAGGGGGTGGTAGCCCCTATATATACAAGAGTGCGCCCTCCCGTTTTCTTAAAGAATATAAAAGGGAAAAATATAAGTACGAACGTGTTTTACTGTAACGTCAGTAGGAAAAACATAAGTGCGAACGTATTTGACCCTGAAAACCTGCTAAGAATATCCCAAAAGTTTATATAAATCTAAAGTGGTGTGAGGGGTTTTGTTGTGGATGATAAGACATAAAGGACGGAACAATAACCGTCAAAATATGTGATAAGCAAGCGAAATAACCCGAATACCAGATAAAGAAATATATATAAGAATCCTTATCGTAATAATGAAATATAACAGAAACAAACACATAGTATGTCCTAGCTGTAGTAATGTATGCAGTGTAATAGGTATTGCCGAAACACTAACCAAGTAAGAGAATATACGAAATGTTCAAGGAAATATTCATATAAAAACGATTAAGAAATTTCAACAGGAATCCTGGCGCATCTGAGGCCACCAGAAGAAACAAGCTGCATACTTGTAGGACTTGTGAGCTGAGAAATGTCCTAGGCCTTCATGAACTGTTTTAAGGATGAAATCCCGCAGGGATACTCCCCTTTCTAAGGGTCCCATAGGGATAGAGATGTTAGAATAGCCGTTGGTATTGTCTGCTATGAGGAGGCCATCCTGGATTGAATAGTGTAGCTTGTCAGTTGTCTCACGGACTCGCCGGAAAAGAGGCTCATTCTGGAGAGCTTGAATGACAGCTGGGCGGAATTTTCCCATGAGGGATGAATAGAGGGTACCAAGAAAGGTCTGGGCCTTGTCAGTTTCTGTAGAATTCCAGAAAGCTTCTGGATCACTATAGAGGGGTCTAGAAGCTGGCTAAGCTGGTGAAGCCGGAGGTGGGGAGGCTGGAGTTAACATATCTGCAAGTCTGAGGTATTTATTTCCTGGTAAGGGTAGGGACATGGAGCTATCGTTTGATGGAGGGGGGCTACTGTCCATTGAGGTATCTGATGTTGCTTTCGCTTTCTTTGCTTGTTTTCGCTTTTCAGGGTCCTTAGGGAAATATCCATTGGCTTCCTTGCTGTCTCTGTGTGCAATGCACTGGTCATCATAGCAGGCAGTCCACGAGAGCGCTGAATGGCTTGGTTCCTCTCTGGTCAAGTGAAGGTTTAAGGTAGTTTTGTCTCCCCAAGAGTTGCCTGCCTGAATGCTGCTATCGTTGCTGCTAGGGCTATTCTTTCGCTTTTGGGAGCGAGTGACTGCATTGGCTGCTATCTCTTTGCTTGCTAGGTAGTCTGGGGAGGAGCGGTAGATAGATTCGCGAGTAGTGAGGGATGGGGAGTGCTGTGTGTCTTCAATGGTTTCCATTTCGCTGTTGGAATCTAGGCTATAGTATGAGGAAGAAGTGTAGTTGGTTTGAATATGATTAGAGTTGTGGTTCAGGAGATCTGAATTTTCGGAGGTGGGGTCCTGTAGTATTATATCTTCAGGCCCTGAATTGATCTCATGAACTCTGGATAGATAGTCTGCCAGAAAGTTCGAATCTCCAGGCATGTATTCTATTTTAAAATCAAAGTGGCTAAGATGCATTATCCATCTCTGCTGACGCTCACTGAGATTCTTTTGTGTCATGAGCTTAGTAAGACTCCCATGATTGGTAACTATGGTGAACTTTGTGTGGGACAACAGGTGGGCGAAGGCTTGTATAGCCTCAACTATTGCAAGCGCTTCCTGTTGATGGGTGGGGTAGTTACTCTGAGAGGCTGTATCTCTGGTTGGTCCTTGGCCTATCTAAGCGCCACTGCCGGTAGGAGATGCATCGGTGAATAGCCAGATTGGTTCTGGGTTGGAAGTGTCAATAGGTCTAAGAACTTGATGATTTTTCGCCGCCGTTTTTTACTGCTTGAAAGGCTGCTTCCTGCAAGTCTGTCCATATCCATTCAGCATGGCCGGTAAGCTCTGTAAGTGGTGCAGTAATAGTGGCGATGTGTGGTAGGAACTGGGAGATATAATTAACCATCCCACTAAAGTGCTGAAGTTCCTCTCTGTTCAGAGGTCTTGTCCAGTCCTCTACGCTTCTGATCTTCTCTGGTGCTGGGTGAATGCCTTTATCATGAATAAGGTGTTCTAGTATATCAAGTTTTTCTGCAAAGAAAACACTCTTCTTTGGGTTGGCATATATCTGCGCTTTTTCCAGCTTCTTGCAAATAGCTTTGATATGCTTGATATGGTCTTGGTGTGTATCGCTATATATCAGGATATCGTCAATGTATACCCATACAAAGACTCCTAACTCTTCTGACAGTGTATCTTCCATGACTCGCATGAAAGTTCCTGCCGCATTTGTATCTCCTTGCAGCATTACCTTGCAGGCGAAGCCTCCAAAGGGTGTCTTGATAGTGTTATACTTCTCATCCTCAGGTTCAACCCTGGTCTGAAAGTAGGCATCACTGAGGTCTATCTTGCTTTGGAATTTGGCTCTGCCCACAGTGTTGAGTATGAGCTACTGATTAGGGATTAGGGCTAAGTCTTTCTTAGTGTTCTTATTCCTATAGCGAAGGTCCACTAATGGTCTTATCCTGCCATCAGGTTTCCCTTGAATGAACATGCTGGCGCCTCCAGGAGTCTGTGATCTATAGCGTATTCCAGCCCTGATTTGCTTCTCTATCCATGCCTTGAATTTAGGGATCAATTTTTCGGGGGTCTTCAAGGTTGGCATCTTGACATAAAGGTCTGGGTCCTTGATCATGATCTAGTGTTTAAAGCGCCGCAATGGTAGTAAGGTTTCAGGTATTTCTGTGACAAAAACCTGGGGGAACATCTAGAGGAAATCTGGTATATCCTCCTGTTTAGCCATCGCTGAGCGAGGCTGGGTGCTGTTCCCATTGCAGTGTACTCTGACCTTGTGGTCAGGGAAGTAGAGGGTATTTTTCCGGCAGTCTATGATTACTCCAAAGCGTATGAAGTCATCCATACTGAGTAGTATATCATAATCTAATACTGGAGTTACGCTCATGTGTACCTTGGGTACCTTCATGCTTCCAATTTAGATATCTGTGATGTAGGAGTGATTGCTGCTTGATCTGGTTCCTTTGACAGCCATTTTAAGCGTTGTAGGCGTCTTCTTGTTGGTATAAGGGATATTGTTTGTTGTAACAAAGCGATTGCTGATTAGGAAACCGCCAATGGTTCCAGTGTCTGCTAGGACCCTGGCGGGTTTCTTGTTGACTAGCATTGTGAATTCTAATGCTTGGAATGGCCTGACCGCTTCCTTGGGGGCGCCAACAGTAGTCTTGTAAGTTATGATGGTATTCCTTCCATCCAACTCTTCTGTATCATCGCTTTCTGCCTCATAGTACTCTTCCTCACTATCAGGGGTCTCCTGGGTGACAGTGACATGATTTGACTTGATTTCCTTCTTAGGACAATCATTGGCCATATGTCCTGCTTCTCCACAGTAGTAACAGGCTCCTTCTCTCTTGAGTCGATCCATTTCCTGCTTACTTGGCTTCTAATGCTTGGGAGGGGTCGATTTTCTCACTGGAGCTTTGCCTTTTCCTGCTGGCTTATTGATCGTTTGTTGAGGAGAGTTCTTAGCTTTGTTTGACCTATTTCCGGAGGTGCTGGAGGAGTTGCCGCTACTCCCATAGGCTCCTGTCTTGAACATTGTTGCATCATATCTCTCTGCCAATTGGACAACTTGGTTCCAGGTGTCGGTATCTCTAATCTGTGGTTCCACATTTCTTCTGAGCCTGGGATCCATGGCATCCATAAAGCGGTGTCTTTGTGCATAGTCTGATATTGAGTCTCTAGGCAGTGTTCCTCTGAGGTCTTCTAGTTCTCAAGCAATCTTGGAAATTCTCGCTGGCTTGCCTCCAGAGGACGGGTTGTATCTTCTGCCATTTGAGGTACAGGTCATCTGTGTTGGTTGATGCTTCAAAAAGCTGTTTAAAGCTATTCTTGAATTCTTGGAGGGAGGGTTGGTTGTCTTCAGACTCATCCATAAGGTTGAGGTAGGCACTATGTGCTGGCTTTTCTGTATAGGCGCCATAGTAGTCCACTACATCCTCAGTGTCATCAAGGACATCATACTTGGATAAGTACTTCTTAACCTCCCTAAACCAGCACTTGAGTTTGTCTGGTTGTAGATCTTCGCCTTCTCCACTGAACTTGGATGGTTGTGGAAGCTTGATCTTTGGTTTCCTGGGTTGGTCTGGAGCGTCAGCCATTGTCCTAGATGCTGGCGGAGGTGCTGGCGGGTGTCTGGGAGTTTCTGGTTCTTTCCCTTTTCCTTGAGGTACTGGTGGTGGTCTAGAGGGCCCTAGGGAGTTTGGGAATCCGCCAGGTGGTGTCTCGCTTCTTGAGGGTACTGTAGAGTGTGGTAGGGTTCCAAAGACTGTCTCCAAGATGCTTCTGGTTCTTGGTCTCGATTCCTGAGCTGTCTCTGTCCTCTGGGTTTCTCTTTGGACGATTTGCTCTGCTGTAAGGTCCTCTTCGGAGTCTGTATCAAGGTCTCCTGGTTGTAGGAAACTTTGTCTAGGTATAGGTGTATCGTCACCTTCTCCTTCTGGGTCTGTGTCTGGGTTATTCCCAAGTCTGCTGGGAGGTCTGGATATCCTTCCAGACCTAGTGGTCTGACTTCTTCTGTCTGTAATGATGAATGTAGCCTAGAGCCGGGAGTCTCTCCCTGCCACTCCTGCTTCTAACTAGTTATCAAGAAAAGGGAAGGGTGATCAATCCTACCCACTGTTCTCAATCCTGAGAACCAGATATCACCTGCTGAGGTGAAAAAAATGTAACAGGCGCTAGCCTGTGAGAACGGTTATACAATAGAGCCTAAGCGGTAGCCTGCTATCGTTTTGGGGTCTATGGGAGACCTGCTGAGAGGCGAAGACAAGGGGAGTACAATAGAATGGTTTATAGAGCGAAGGGGAACAATAGGATCGCCGTTCAACCAAGTGTATTCACTGTCTAGGTATCTGTCTGAAGTCGAATATCTCCTGCTAGCCAGGAGACCACTCTAAAATACATGAAATCTTTCCTGCAAGAGCTGAGGCTCTGGAAACCCGCAGCCACTATCATTACCGGTGAGTGTACAGCCATCGGAATCCTGTGGCCCAGCCGGAGTCCTGGAATGCCTGGGGCTTTCCCACAACACTGCCTCTATCCTACCGCCGGTATACATGACCTTTTCCATCCCTTGGAACTCCTGGGGCACAATCTTGCCGATCCTCTAAAGCATACTGTAATGAGGGCGCCGGAATCTAGAGATTCCGGTAGGAAAATCAAATACAAAAGAAATCAAATCAAATGAATGTAATCTGACAAAGGAAAGGCTAACGAGAGTGGGAATAGAGGTACCGGAACATGTACACCTGTTACACCAATCGGGATCTCTTTTTGAACAACTACAGGTGGAATGAGGCACAGCGGATCCAATCCTAGTCAACCAAACGACACAAGACTTTTATTGGTACAAACGAGTATGGTAGAGATTAAAGATCAAAGAATTAGATAATGAATGACGTGAGGGTTTTACCAAAATAACTGGTGACTGTACGAAGCGAGAGAGAAATGCGACGACCGACAGAAAAGAGACAAGTAAAGGGAAGAACAGGCTGTCTTATATCTGCCTCGACAGAAATCCAAATATCCAGCACACTTCTAGCGCATGCCAAATTTCTTCTCTACTCTCCATCCCCTTACCGTTCCTCCTCCACTTGGTTCTCCGAGATAGTTCGAAGGTAGGAACGGGGTCCCTTGCCAAGGGTAAGGTTCTAGTTCCGCTATCATCTCTAGTCGTGTTTCATTTTAGGCGTAGTGACGTTTGATGCTGTCGCATTAGATATGCAGGGTCGGGTGTAAGGTACAAGAAGCTAACACAGGTGGAACAATGTTTGAATCCATCATCAGTTTCAGGTAGTTGTAGTTGCGTTTCTCGTACTGCGGGTATAGGAATATATGTATGCGGTGAGCAGCCTAAAATGGTCGATGCCTAACATCAACGGCCATACACAACTCTCGTGGGCTATTAGGAATAGAGTGGAGGCTGCGATTAAAATATTGTTCACACGGGGCGATGCCAACCCTGATAAACCAGATATTTGAGGCCTAACACCATCTTGGTGGGCTACGCGGTTCTACTCTCCAGGGTGCCAATGCTGCTATAGCCATCAGAATCAGCTATCCACTGCCTGATCTAAGGCTGAGGAAGCACCGCCCTCCTTACAGCCTTTAAATATACATAACTTATACCCCACTTCTGCCACCTCCACCATATTTATTCTATTATCGCGGTTACCACAACTTACACTTTTTCCTCCTTCCCGCTCAACCTTCACCCATAATATATAGTGCCCTTTTGTACTAATCCCCCTACTTCCATTCCTCCAACTGTAAGATTGCTGGAACCACTGAGTATAAATGTTTCCTTTGGGTCGAAAGGAGAGAATTGTGATTGAGGCACTAAAGCCCATCACACACCTGTCTGAACCTCCCTATAGATTATTTCATGCAGTTTGGTCAGTGTTATCAAGGGTTTGACCTTGGTGAACACTATTGGAATATTATTCAGATAAGGTAATATGGCATTGAATTACCATCTTCTTTTTTGTTCTCAAGTTATGAGTTCTCTTTGCGTGTCCATCGTTCACACATTTTCCTACTATGCACTTGTTTCCTTCTCGTTCCAGCTTAAGTAGTGACTCAATGATTGTTTAAATAGAGAAAAGCCCATTGCCTCATCATGGAGTAATTTGCTAGAGGGATGTCACCTTGGCACACTAAAGTAGGTCAAATGATTAGAATCTTGTGGACTTAGAGCCTTTCCTTTAGGTTCAATCCTAGAATATGAGAATTGGATAACCAACAAAATATTGCAGTATTCTGAATGGGTGTAATTATATATGACTTGGTAGATATGAGTTCTAGAAGAAATTTAGACTCTAGTTAACTATAACCATATTACAGGAACCGATAACTTAGAATAATACATGCTTCTTGCGTCCTAAAGTAAAAGCCTCTGTCTCATTATAAAACCCAGTCAACCACTGCTTAATATTTCATCGCCTTGTATTTTTTATTCCCCATCTTGACTCTACCTCTACTTTATGAAATTCTATATGGTTACCATGATTCAAAAGACTTGCAATATTTTCTTTCTATAAACTCTCTTAGAAAACGCCCAAGACTGCCAGATCTCAATGATTAGACCTAGTTTAGTGTACCAAGCAAGCATCCCCGTTGCATTAGGCTTTGGGAAACCATATCATACAAAGATATCATAATAATATTATTATGATATAACGATTGGATTACAGGGCTAGATTAAGTTGACATATACCATATACCCTTATTTCCAAAATAAGTCTGAGCAAGAGAATTTTCAGCAGTACACGGCCATATCATATCTTCTCCCCCTAAGGCATCTATCCTCCTCCCTCCATCAACACTTCCCACAACCCTCCACCACACACTTTCTTTGCTACTTCCGTTCCGAACACTTGCGTTAGAGTGAAAAGAAAATCCCGAGCCTTTGGTCTTCTTGTCGTGGATAAGAAGGCTCCCAAGATCTACCTAATCCCCTTTACACTTCTCAAGCACCCCCCCACGATTCCCGTACACCGCATTCGACGGTTGGAGAAGCCAGTTTGAGTTATCACAATTCACCGCAAGTTGCAGGTCTTTCCACCTGCCCCTCTCGTGCCCTCCAAAGCACACCTATATCGAACATTCCAACTAATAATGTGGTGTGCAGGCAAAGCATCAGCGATCGGATTCTGCTAAATCACCTGTACCGAAGTTATTTGACGACTACAAGAACCACGTGTAGTCCAAACCCCTCTTGCAAGCCCAGGAGAAGCACGAGTATACATAGTACTACCACTATATTTCCCTCTACGGCCATTGATTTCCTACAAACCCTTACAGGTTTGTGGAGATTGTAGGTAGAAAGTTGTGGTATGAACCAAAGCAACTTCGTGAGTGATCCACCGATCGTGTGGGCTGCTCGTAAAGGGCACGAGGAAGTGGTAGAAATCCTGCTCGCACGAGACGAAATCATCCCTGACAAAACAGGCCCCTATGGCCGTACAGCCCTCTCGTGGGCTGCTACGAACGGGCATGAGGGAGTGGTGAAACTACTTCTCGGACGAGACGACGTCAACCTTAACGATCAAGGTCATGTCGGCCGCACACCACTCTGGTGGGCTGCTGAGAATGGGCACGAGGGAGTGGTGGAATTACTGCTTGGGAGGGCAGATATCAGCCCTGACATACAAGATAGTAGATTTCAAACTCCACTGTTGCGGGCTGCATGCAAAGGACACGAGGGAGTGGTGAAATTACTACTCGGACGGAACGATGTCAACTTTAACCATCAAGGTAATATCGGCCGTTCAGCACTCTGGTGGGCTGCTGAGAATGGGCACGAGGGAGTGGTGGAATTACTACTTGGGAGGGCAGATATTAACCCCGACATACCAGATAGTACAACGCAAACCCCGCTGTTGCGGGCTGCTTTCAACGGACATGAGGGAGTGGTGAAATTACTACTAGGACGGAATGACCTCAATATTAACCATCAATGTGCCAATGGCCGTACAGCACTCTGGTGGGCAGCTGAGGAGGGGCACGAGGGAATGGTAGAGTCACTGCTTGGGAGGGCAGATATCAGCCCTGACATACCAGATATGGCAATGCAAACTCCGTTGTTGCGGGCTGCTTGCAGTGGACACGAGGGAGTGGTGGAAATCCTACTTGAGCGAGAAGACGTCGACCCCGACACATCAGATTCCGTTAGCAAAACACCACTCTGGTATGCCGCATACAGTGGGGATGTTGGGGTGGTAAAATTACTCCTGGAACGTGGAGACGTGGACCTCGACAAACGGGATTTCTGGCACTCAACACCATTCCTGTCGGCTGCCCGGATTGGACAAGTGCAGGTGGTGAAAATACTACTCGAGTGGGGTGGCATCGACACCACAGTATCGGATAGTGAAGGCCGTGCAGCCCTCGCATGGGCTGCTGCTAACGGGCATGAGGAAGTGGTGAAAGTGTTGCTCAGACAGGAGGACGTTAAGCCAAATGAACAAGGTATCGACGGCCGTACCCCACTCTCGTGTGCTGCTGAGAGCGGGGAAGAAGGAGTGGTGAGATTACTACTTAAACAGCGCGATGTCGATCCCTACAAATTGGATCGTGGCGGCAGGACACCACTCTGGTGGGCTACTCGGAATGGCCATGCGGGTGTGGTAGCGCTGCTACAACACCGAGTAGCTACCACCCCGAACATGGCCTGATAGTCTATCCGCAATTTCGCACTGCCCATCCACCACAAGTCTATCATATGTATGTCGTCGGAATTCCTCCCTCCTCCTCTCATTCGCCTTAACCTCGCCCACAGTTATCTGTGCTATCTGGTGGTGGTTGCCATGTTTTCTTTCCCTCTGCGCTAAGCCCTCTACAAAAGCTCGCCTTGAATACCTTCGTTTATCTGGTGGAACTCACCAATGCTGAGAATGCCTGTATCTATCTCATCATGATCCCAACCTCTCTCTAGATTGTCTTATATACCCAAATCACAACAGGCAAAGGTTTAGGGTTGGCGGCAGGTTATTTCTAATGTATTGAGATAAGGTTGTTACCTTGAAATTTCCCTTGGTTTCATTTTGCTTCCTTCTCCTGAATTCATTTTGCACTTATTTTTTTTCTATAGTTTCTTCATAGAACTCTACTCTTTACTGAAGTGTCGAAGTGTGGATTTTTAGAGTAGAGAGAGAAAATATACAGCGCAGCTTTTTCTACCACGTGTGAGAAACTACGTACAAGTTAATTGTATAAGCTATCATAGCGATCGGATTCTCTGGTTGGTTGGTATCCAACGTCTCTCCCCCATGCTCATGGTAGTATCATACCCATGGCCATAGAGATATGTGTGCAGGAGTTGATTGGTCTTGTGATTGGTATATGTCAGTCACTTCCTATATCTTAGAGAATCGAATGTTGAATTTCCAGCCTCTCCTCTAGTCCCATTATCCTAATCTCCTCTGCCGGCAGCCCGTCCAATGTACAAACACTGCAGAAGCTGCCTCAGTGTTCCCAACGGTCCAGGGGCCCTGGGCGGAGCGGGGCGGCTATCTGTATTCCGTCCGGGGCGGTCAAAGTATAAGACGGCCGTCCAGAGGCCGGACCACAGGCCTACAAGTTGAGACATGTTAGCTCGAGGCCGGGGGGTGGATGGTGGAGGACGGTGGGGGGCGGCAGGGTACGGTTGAGGATGGCCGGTAATGGCGAGGGATGGCGGGGCACTGTAGGGGACTGTAGGGGACGGCCTGTGATGGCACGAGTGATGTCTCATGATGTGATAGTAATTTGTTTTTCAGAGGTGTATGGCTATACCGGAACTCCAAGCGGTAGGACTATAGTCCCCTACAGTCCGCCGGTCCTCACCTCCCCCGGCGTAGTCCCTCCTAGCACCCACATAAAGACGAACTATATTCGTGGTCCGCATCCTATCCTGAAGACGGACGGACTGGACGGCTGGGCACACTGAGCTGCCTCACACCATCCACTGACCTGTAGACGCATAGATTCCTTCTAGTCTCAATAAATATCGAAATATTCCTGCAAGCACCCACAATACAGCTCTGGCGACGAAAGCTTTAGGTAATGGCCGCTGGGTTGGGGATACTCAGGGCGCAACGCAAGAACTGATAAATGATTATTACATCATGATACATTATTCGTGCCGTCACGGCCTATTCCCCGCCATCCCCCGCCATCCCTCGCTATTACCGGCCATCCTCAGCTCCCTGCCGTGCTCTACCGTCATCCACCGTCCACCCCCCTGCCCTAAACTAACATGTCTCAACCTGTAGGGCCCGCTGTCCGGTCTCTAGAGGGCCGTCTTATACTTTTACCGCCCCGTCCTCTACAGGGCTCTTGGCAGTCACCCACGGGCCCCGCCAGGCCCCTGGACAGTTGAGATCACTGATCCCACCTTCTTTTTTGTTTTCTTGTTATGATTCCGATTTGCACGTCCATTTTTCTTTCATTTTTCTACTGTTTCCTTTTTTCCCTTTTGTTCCCTCTTAAGTACAGACCTAAGAATTGTTTAAATATAGAGAAGCCCCATTGCCTTATTATGGATTAACAGTGCAAGCACCATATAAGGCCACATGGTGTGATATGATTCTAGCCATCTATAATATTTGTAAGTCTAATTCCTAGGGACGCCAGCATGGTACACTAAAGTAGGTCAAATAATTAGAATCTTGTGGACTTAGTACTTTGCCTTTAGGTTTGATCCCAGAATATGAGAATTGAACAACCAAGAAAATATTGCACTATTCTGAATTAGTGTAATTATATGATAATTTTGATAGATATGAGGTCTGAAAGAAACTTTCAATTTAGACTCTAGTTAGCTATGATAATATTATAGAAATTTATAACTTAGAACAATATACACCCCTTGTATCTTAAAGTATAAGCTTCTGGCTCATTATAAAGTCCACTCAACCTCTGCTTAATATTACATCACCTTGTATTCTTAATTCCACATCTTCATTCTACCTCTAATTCATGATATTGTATATGGTTACCCTGATTTAAAAAAATTGCAACATATTGTTTGTAATGTAGTTGTAATAGGAGAATTTAACAGGTCCGAGGCACGGTTCGCTAGGCCAAGGCAGCTGCCATAAACGGTTTAGAGAGGGTACACTAAGATCATCTCTCCCCGCCTAGGGGGTATATACCCGCCTAGAAAGTATCTCATCTTTAAATGCTTCTCAGAGGAGGATAAGGGGTCATGGGGAAAGGTTTTCAACTGGAATCTAAAGCTAAAATCCTAGGTTACTCATCAAAAACATGGAGATAAAATATCACCTGTATTAAGAAAGTAGCCAGAGAAGTGAGTGAGGTTAAAGATTTTGTTAGTGAACTAATCAGGATTAGTATACTTTTCTTATCAGGCTCATAGTGGCAACCCAAATTCACTGTTGCTAAACTTCCAGAATGCAATTGGGCTGGGCTAGGGAGGTATTCCACCTTTGCTAGCCTAGTGAACCGTGCCCCAGACCTGCTAAATTCACCTAATATTCTATGATAAACTCTAATAGAAAAGCCCCAAGACTGCCAGATTTCAATGATTAGACCTAGTTTAGTGTGCCAAGCAAGCGCTCCCGTTGCATTAGGCTTTGAGAAACCACATCATAAAAATGATTGGATTACAGGGCTAGATTAAAGTTGTCATATACCATATACCCTTATTTCCAAAATAAGTCTGAGCAAGAGAATTTTCTGCAGCCCACGGCCAGATCCTATCTTCTCCCCCTAAGGAATCTGTCCTCCTCCCCCCATCAACACTCCTCACAATTTACCGCTGGACACTTTCTTTGCTTCTTCCGTTCCGAACACTTGCGTTAGAGTGAAAAAAAAAATCCCGAGCCTTTGGTCTTCTTGTGGATAAGAAGCCTCCCAAGATCTACCTAATCCCCTTTACACTTCTCAAGCACCCCCCCACGATTCCCGTACACCGCATTCGACGGTTGGAGAAGCCAGTTTGAGTTATCACAATTCACCGCAAGTTGCAGGTCTTTCCACCTGCCCCTCTCGTGCCCTCCAAAGCACACCTATATCGAACATTCCAACTAATAATGTGGTGTGCAGGCAAAGCATCAGCGATCGGATTCTACTAAATCACCTGTACTGAAGTTATTTAATAACTACACGGACCACATTTTCTCTAAAATCCTCTTGAAAGTACAGGAGAAGCACGAGCACACAAGAGCTACCACTGTGTCCCCCCCTTCGGCCATTGGTTCTCCTCATCCGTTTCCGGGATTGTTGAGATTGTAGGTGGAAAGTTGTGGTATCAACCAAAGTAACTTCATGAGTGATCCACCGATCGTGTGGGCCGCTCGTAATGGGCATGAGGAAGTGGTAGAAATCCTACTCGCACAAGACGGCATCATCCCTGACAGGACAGGTATCAGTGGCCGTACAGCCCTCTCGCGGGCTGCTGAGAGCGGGCATGAGGGAGTGGTGGAACTACTGCTCGAACGAGACGACGTCAACGTTAACCATCAAGGTAATATCGGCCGCACACCGCTTTGGTGGGCTGCTGAGAGTGGGCACGAGGGAGTGGTGGAATTACTGCTTGGGCAGGCAGATATCAGCCCTGACATACCAGATATTGCAATGCAAACTCCATTGTTGCGGGCTGCTTGCAATGGACACGAGGGAGTGGTGGAAATTCTACTTGAGCGAGAAGACGTCGATCCCGATGCATCAGATTCCCTCAGCAAAACACCACTCTGGTATGCCGCCCACAGAGGGGATGTTGGGGTGGTGAAATTACTCCTGGAACGGGGAGATGTGGACCTCGAGAAACGGGATTTCTGGCACTCGACGCCATTCTTGTCGGCTGCTCGGATTGGGCATGTGCAGGTGGTGAAAATACTACTCGATTGGGGTGGCATCGACACCACAGTATCGGATAGTGAAGGCCGTACAGCCCTCGCATGGGCTGCTACGAACGGGCATGAGGAAGTGCTGAAAGTGCTGCTCAGGCAGGAGGATGTTAATCCAAATGAACAAGGTATCGACGGCCGTACACCACTCTCGTGTGCTGCTGAGAACGGGAAAGAGGGAGTGGTGAGATTACTACTTAAACACCGCTACATCAACCGCAACAAATTGGATCGTGGTGGCAGTTCGCCACTCTGGTGGGCTACTCGGAATGGCCATGCGGGTGTGATAGCGCTACTACAGCCCCGAGAATCTGCCACCCCGAACATGGCCTCATAGACTAGCCGCAATTCGCAAGGCCCACCACAACTTCATAATGTATTTGTCGTCAGATTCCCTCCCTCCTCTTATTCCCCTTAACCTCACCCCCAGTTGTTAGTACCGCCACATGGTCATTGCCTTGTTTTCTTTCCTTCTGCGGTCAGCCTGCTACAAAAGCTCACCCTGAATATTTTCGTTTGTCTGGTGGAATTCACTCGTGCTGAGAATGCCTATATCTATCACTTCATGACCCCAACCTCTCTCTGGCTTTTCTTATGTAGTCGAATCACAGCAGGCAAAAGTTTGGAGTTGGTGGGAGGCTATTTCTAATGTATTGAGATAAGGTTGTTGGCTTGAAATTTACCCCATTTGCATTTTTGTTTCTCGTTCTGAATTCATTTTGCACTTATTTTGTTCTATAGTTTCTTTATAGCACTCCACTGTTTCCTGAAGTGGGGACCTGTGGATTTTTAGGGTACGTGAGACAATACAAAGTGCTACCTTTTCTATTCCTGGTGAGAAACTACGTAAAATCTGGTTCTGTAAGGTATTATAGCGATGGAATTCCGTAGTTGGTATCCGGTGTCCTTCCTTTGCGCTTATGGGAGCTCGCACAGCCAGGGAGAGATGTGTGCAGGAGTCGATTGCTCTTGTGATTTGACATATACATCAGTCATCACCTGTAGTTTAGATAATTGAACGCCGAAGTTTCACCCTCTCCTCTAATCCCATTATCCGAATCTTCTCACCCGGTAGCCCGTCTAAAATACTAACACTGCAGAAGCTACCTCAATTTATCCACTGACGAGTAGACACCTAGATTCCAGCTTCTCTCGCTGAATATCGAAGCAATCCTGCAACCACCCACAATCCAGCGCAGGCAACGAAAGCTTAAGCCCATGGCTGATAGGCTGGGGTTGGGTGATGTATATCGGACAGCGCGGGATCTGATACAAGGACAGGGTGGAGTGAAAGCGAAGCTTTGCATGGGTTCTTTTAGAAGGACCTTGCACGGAGCGGCAATTGGGTTTATCAAGTTTTATTCCTAACTAGAGGAGACACCGCCTTAGCAGGCATACGGCCACTTGGGTGTTGTTGAATTGTGTCACACTAGAAGGCGAAATTGGGCAACCGGGTCACAATTCCGACAACATCCCTTCAATAAGGACACTTGTATCCTGTTGTTAATGACTCGTTTCGGTAGACAAGAAGACTTCCACATTCTGATTAGTCCACTTTGCGCTTCATGAGAACCTCAGGGGAGGGCGCATCCCGAGCTTGTTGGTACGGCTTCATAAGGCCAGAGACGAGGTTAAGTTCTCTAAATTCCAAACGGGACAAAGTTCTTTCAACCAGCAACCAGCACCACCGTCAATCTCCAAGGCATATTATTTCCCGAATATCCCTCACTCTATTGAGGAGTGCATGCGAACAGGATTGCGTTAAATTACTTCCGTTTATAATATTTGACCATTGCAATTGCCACACAGTCTTCGACCCTCTTAAGCCACAGGGAACTCCATTGCCTTATTAAGAACTACTGGTACTACTACTACCCTATGGTGCCTGCCGGTGATATACTGATTCGGTTATAGGGCTAGTTTAACCTTTGTCAAGTTATCCTACACCATATACCCTTATCTTCAAAATAGGTCTGAGGGAGAGAATTTTCAGCAGCACATAGCCAGAGTATGTCTACCCTCTCTAAGGTATCTGGCATCCTCCATCAATACTCCCCACAATACCGCCCTCCACACTTTCTTTCTTTCTCCTTTCGTCCCCAGCACTTGCAAAGATAATCCTTAGCCTTTGGTCTTCTTGCCGTGGACAAGAAGGATTCCAAGATATATTTAATCCCCTTCACCCTTCTCAAGTGCTTCCCAAGCTCGCCCGCACAGCGCATCCGACCGCCGGAGAAACGAGCTTCCCCCGCCAACCAGAATCCACACCAAGTCGACGGCCCCCTCACCAGCCCCCCCCCGGGATCTTCAAGGCATATCCTATATCAGATATTCCACCCCATATTAGAGAGCACGCGGAAAATATCTGCTTGCGGATTCCGTTAAATCACCTGTACTGAGGTTATTTGACGACTACAGGAACCACATATCTGCTAAAATCCCTTTGAAAGTGAAGGAGAAGCAAGAGGATACAAGGGCTACAACTGTGTTTCCCTCTTCGGCCGTCCATTCTCTGCATCCCTTTACGGGATCGTTGAGATTATAGGTGGGAAGGTGTGGTACCAACCAAAGTGGCTTCATGAGTAATCCACAGATCGTGCGGGCCGCTCGTGATGGGGACGAGGAAATGGTAAAGAAGCTGCTACAGCGAGGCAAAATCGACCCTAACGCATCAGGCATCAATCGCCGTACAGCTCTCTCGTGGGCTGCCGCGAACGGGCATGAGGGAGTGGTGAAACTTTTAGTCGGACGGGACGACGTCGATCCTAATCTCCCAGGTATGAACGGCCGTACACCACTCTCGTGGGCTGCTGGGAGTGGACACGAGGGAGTGGTGAAGTTACTGCTCGGGCGGGCTGATATCATACCCGACAAACCAGCTTATGGAAGGCAAACTCCTCTGTTGTGGGCTGTTTGTAATAGACACGAGGGAGTAGTGGAAATTCTGCTTGGGCGAGAAGACATCAATCCCAATATTCGAGATTCCTGCGGCCAAACACCACTTTGGAAGGCCGCTCAGAAGGGGCATGCAGGGATTGTGAAATTACTACTCCGACGGGACGACGTCAACTGCGACAGATGCGATAACTCCGGCGCAACACCATTGTTGTCGGCCGCTCGGATGGGTCAAGTGGAGATGGTAGGAATACTACTTGCCTGCCGCGGCATCAACCCCACCATATCAGATATTGAAGGCCGCACAGCCCTCTCGTGGGCCGCTGGGAACGGGAATGAGGAAGTTGTGAAAATGCTACTCAGACGGGACGACATCAAGCCTAATCAACAATGTATGTACGGTCGTACCTCGCTCTTGTGGGCTGCTGCGAACGCTCGTGAGAGAGTGGTGAGAGTACTACTCGAACAGCGCGACGTCGATCCCGATGAATCGGATAATGACGGCAGAACCCCACTCTGGTGGGCTACTCACTATGGCCATGCCGGTGTGGTAGCGCTACTACTGCACCGAGAACCTTCCACCCCGAACAGCAACTGATGCCCTACAGAGGCTCTTACCACCTCCGAATATCAACAGTCTCTCCGCCATTTCACAAAATCTACCACAACTCCATAACATGTCTGTCGTCGGATCCCCTTCCTTCTCTTGCTCCCTTTCACCTTACCCACAGCTATTTGTGCCATCTGGTGGTGGTTGCCTTGTTTTCTTTCCTTCTGCGGTCAGCCTGCTACAAAAGCTTACCCTGAATATTTTCGTTCGTCTAGTGGAATTCACCAATGGTGGGAATGCCTGTATCTATCCTATCATGACCCCAACCTCTTTACGGATTTTCTCATATAGCCGAATCACAATATCCAAAAGTTTGGAGTTGGCGGGAGGCTATTTCTAATGTATTGAGAGAAGGTTGTTGGTTTGAAATTTCCCTTATTTGCATTTTTGTTTCTCGTTGTGAATTCATTTTGCACTTAGGTTGTCCAATAGTTTCTTTATAACACTTCACTCTCCCCTGGAGAGTGGATCTGCGGATTGTTAGGGTACAGTGAGACAATATAAAGTGCTACTTTTTTTCTATTACTTGTGAGAAACTGTTAAAGTTGGTTCTGTAAGGTTTATAGCGATGGGATTCTGTAGTTGGTATCAGATATTTTTCCTTTGCGCTTATGGGAGTTCGTACGGCCATGGAGAGATGTGTGCAGGAGTCGATTGCTCTTGTGATTTGATATATACATCAGCTATCACCTATAGTTTAGATAATTGAACGGCGAAGTTACAACCTCTTCTCTAGTCCCATTATCCGAATCTTCCTTGCCGGCAGCACGTCTAAAAAAACTAACACTGCAGAAACTACCACAAATTATCCACTGACGGGTAGACACCTAGATTCTTTCTAGTCTCGCATATTGAAGAAATTCTGCAACCACCCACAATCCAGCGCAGGCAAAGAGAGCTTAAGCCCATGGCTGATGGGCTGGGGTTGGGTGATTCTTCTGGCGCAATTCAGGATCTAATAAACGGACCTACATATTGCATGACAGCTCGAATCAGGATCTCTCACGTGGGACGGCCAATGGGTGTTACCGAACTGTGACACACTAGAAGGCGAAATTGTGTAACCGGGTCACAATTCCTACAACATCCCTTCAATAAGGACACTTCTACTGTATCCGGTTGTTAAGACTCGTTAGCGTAGACAAGAAGGCTTCCAGATTCAGATTAGTCCACTTTACGCTTCAAGAGTACCTTAGGGCCCATGCCGAGCTTTTTCGTACGGCTCACTCCACAATGCCAGAAACCAGTTCAAGTTATCTAAATCCCCAACGGGTCAGAGTTCTTTCAACTAGCACCCCCGTCAATCTCTAAGACACACTGTTTCCCACATATCCCTCGCTATATTTGGTAGTGCGCGCCAACAAGATTGCGTTAAATTACTTCCGTTTATGACATTTGACTACTGCAATAGCCGCCACATAACCTTTGGCCATCTTAAATGCACAATGGAGGGCTGGACTGCTACGCGGTTGATTATTGCCAGCCACCCCTGTTCCATGGTGTGTGCTATGCATTCTTTTTCGGGATTGTTGATATTGTTGCAGATTGGCTGGAGGTTGAAGGTTGTGATATCAATTGAGGTGACTATCGATAACACACTTCTTGCATAAACCGCTCGTAATGGGAGTGAGGGAGTGTTAAAATGCTATTTGCAAAGGAGCGATGTCAGCCACAACAAACTTGATATCAACGGCCATACGCAACTCTCGTGGGCTACTAGGAATGGGGAGGAGGCCGTGATTAAAACATAGCTCACACGGGGCGATGTCAACCCTGACAAACTAGATATCCGTGGCCTAACACCACGCTGGTGGGCTACACCGTTATGCTATCCAAGGTGGGGATGCTATCGTACTACAGCCACCACAATCTGCTATCATACCCACTGCCTGACCTAAGGCCGAGTAAGCACCGCCCTCCTTTCAATCTACAATTATGCATAACCTATGCGCCATTTCTGACACCTCCACCACAATTCTCTTGGTATCTTTATCACCGCAACTTCCTCTCTCACCTCACTCTCGTTCAATCTCCACACACCGTGTATAATTCTCTTTTGCACTAATTCCCCTTCTCCCATTCAGTGTTCCCAACCGTCCCGGGCAGGGTGAATAAGGACGGCCGGGCACGGCGTCCGTCTTTGATGAAGATCGCAGTCCTGTAGGTGAAGGCCGGGCCCTCCAGTCTTTTTTGGCAAATGGTAACTTCCGGTAGGGCCCAGCTATCTTCGGAATTGACATGCGTCACCTGCAGGGCCCGGCCGTCCTGAGTAAGGACGGGCGTCACCTGTACGTGTACAAGTAGGTACCTACCGTCCCCAGCACGGCCCAGCCGTCCTTAGTAAGGACGGGCATCCCCTGTAGAGCGCAGCTGTCACTAACAGGCTTCCGCCATTCCCATCAGAGCTTTGTCGTCATGCGTATCGCCGCCTTCATCATCTATTGGCCGAGTTGTACTTGTAGCTCTACCACTCCACTTGAGTGAACCAAATATACATAAATATAGACCTGAGATACGACAGGGATGAGGTGATTGAGGCCATCGAATGCATGAAGTCCTGGCGAAAGGCTGGTCAGATTTCTGAGCAGCCTCTAGCTGAAGTAGATACCATGCTTTTTCAGATTTGGAGGAGAGGGCGCAAAGGTTAGGTCAAGGAAGTGTCATGGGTTCAGGGAGCTCAGAACCAGGATCAGATATCACTAGGAGCATTAGTTGATTTAGCGCAAAATTTGAGAAATGATAGTAGAATCAAAATGTTTCGCTTCTCCATAATACAGACAGCATGCCCACGAGTTTCAAAAAATGAAACATAAACTAAGACACCTACAGGGCCCGGCCGTCCGTCCCGGGCATAGATCTGGACGGACTGCAACTTAGCGTCCGTCCCGGGCAAAGGCCTCACACATGGCGTCCGTCCAGTCCTAGGCGAAAGACGGACGGGCTTGACGGCTGGACGCTTGGGAACACTGCATATGGCGACCTGTCCGAACCTCACTATATATTATTTCATGCAGTTTCGTCAGTGTTATCAAGGTTTTACTTTAGTGAAGGCTATTGGTATTATATTTAAATAAGGTAGCTGGCTTTAAATTCCCGCCTCATTTACCTTGTTTTTGTTTTCTAGTTATGAGTCCTGTTTGCGCGTCTGTTGTTCACTGATTTGCCTTTCGTTCCCTCTTAAGTAGAGACTTAAGGGTTGCTTAAACATAGAGAGAAGCCCCTGCGCCTTATTGTGGAGTACCGGTACTAGTACCCTGTAATGACTCACGTTATCATAGATATAACAATTGGATTCTATGCCTAGATTAACCTTTGCGAAGTTGTCATATACCATATACCCTTATTTCCAAAAAGGTCTGAGCGAGAGAATTTCAGCGGCACATAGCCAGAGTATATCTTCCATTTCTGAGGCATCTGGACTCCTGCATCAACACTCCCCACAATTTTCCACTCCATACTTTCCTTTCTTCTTTCGCTCCAAACACTTGCGAGAGAGTGTACAACAAATTCGTAGTCTTTGGTCTTCTTGTGGACAAGAAGGCTTCCAAGACCTAGTTAATCCCCTTTGCCCTTCCCGAGCACTCTTCCAAAGCTGTCTGTACAGCGCGTTCGACCACTGCAGAAATCAGCCTTTTTTTATCATAATTCACAGCAAGCTGAGGGTCTTTCCGCCAGCCCTCTCTCAATCTCCAAGGCACATCCTATATCAGATACCCCACCCCATATTGGGGAGTGAATGCAAAACATCTGCTGGTGGATCGCACTAAACCACCTGCACCGAAGTAATTTAAAAACTACACCAACCACATATCTGTTAAAATCCTCTTGAAAGCACAGGAGAAGCACGAGTACAGAGTGTCTACCACTGTGTTCCCCCCTTCGGCCCTTGATTCTCTGTGTTACTTTTCGGTATAGTTGAGATTGTAGGTGGAAAGTTGTGGTATCAACCAAAGTGACTTCATGAACGATCCACCGATCGCATGGGCCGCTCGTAATGGGCACGAGGAAGTGGTAGAAATCCTGCTCAAACGAGACGACATCATCCCTGACAAAACAGGTCGCAATGGCCGTACAGCCCTCTCGTGGGCCGCCGAGAACGGGCATGAGGGAGTAGTGAAACTACTACTCGGACGGGACGACGTCAACCCCAACCGCCGATGTGACACCGGCTGTACAGCACTCTGGCGGGCTGCTCGGAATTGGCACGAGGGAGTAGTAAAAATACTGGCTGGGCGGACTGATATCAACCCCAACTTGCCAGATATTTTAAGCCAAACTCCCTTGTTGGTGGCTGCTGGCGATGGACAAGAGGGAATGGTGGAAATCCTACTTGGACGACAAGACGTCAACCCAAATGAACCAGATGTCCTCGGCAAAACCCCACTCTGGTGGGCCGCTGTGAGAGGGCATGCTGGGGTGGTCAAATTACTACTCCAACGGGAAGACGTCAACCCAGACAGACCGAGTGTCTGGCTCTCAACACCATTCTTGGAGGCTGCTCGGTTTGGGCAAGTCGAGGTAGTGAAAATACTACTCGGGTCGTGCAGGATCAACCCCAACGTTTCAGATTGTAAAAACCGGTCGGCCCTCTCGTGGGCTGCTGGGAACGGGCACGAGGACGTGGTGAAAATACTAGTGGAACGGGAGGACATCAAGCCTAATCAACTAGGTATCGACGGCCGTACCCCACTCTCGTGGGCTGCTGAGAACGGACAAGAGGGAGCGGTGAGGGTACTTCTCGGACAGCCCGACGTTGATCCCCACAAGATGGATAGTGACGGCAATACCCCACTCTGGTGGGCGATTTGGAAAGGCCATGCGGGTGTGGTAGCGCTACTACAGCCCTGAGAATCTGCCACCTCCAACAGGAACTGAGCCCTTACAGGCACCACTTTCCTTACCATCTCCGAATATAAAATGGTCCATCCGCCATTCCGTATGGTCCGTCACAACCCCGAAAAACATGTTTGTCGTCGTCGGGTATTTCCTCTCCTCTCTTATCCACTCTTAAACGTCACCGCGCAGTTACTGATATTGTCTCGTGGTGTTAGCCTTGTTTTCTTTCCTTATGCGCTAAAGCCGGCTCGAAAGCTCTCCTTGAATATTCTCGTTTGTCTAGTGGAATTCACCAATGCTAGAAATGTCTGTATCACTCTCACAACGACCTCAACCTCCCTATGGATTTTGTTATGAGACCGTATCACAACAGTCAAAGGTTCGGAGTTGGTGGAGGCTATTTCTAATGTATTGAGATAAGGTTGTTGGCCTGAAATTCCCCTTGTTTAAAAGTTTGCTCCTCGTCCTGAATTCACTTTGCACTTGTCTTGTTTATGGTTTCTTTATATCACTACACTCTTCCCTGGAGTGTGGGCATACGGTTTTTTAAGGGTAGAGGGAGGCAATATAAAGTGCTACTTTTTCTACCTCTAGTGAGAACTACGTAAAGGTTTAATCAAGTTTATTCCTATCTAGAGGAGACACCACCCTAACGGGTATAAGGTTGGTTCTGTAAGGTATTATAGCGATGGGATTCTGCAGTCGGTATCCGATGTCTTTCCTTTGTGCTTATTGGAGCACGCATGCCCAGGGAGATATGTGTGCAGAAATTGACGGCATCTTGTGATTTGATATATACATCAATCACCTATGTTTTAGAGGATCGAACGTCGAAGTACCAACCTCTCCCCTAATTCCATTATCCGAATCTTCCTTACAGGCAGTCTGTCTAAAACACTAACACTGTAGAACCTACTTCAAATTACCCAATATCGGGTAGACACCTAAATTCCTTCTTATCTCGCTGAATGTCGAGGCAATCCCGCAACCACCCACAATCCAACGCAGGCGACAAAAACTCAAGGTAATGGCTGATAGGCTAGGTTTGGGGGATTCTTATGGCGCAACGCGGGATCTGATACAAGGACAGGGTGGAACGAAAGCGAAGCTTTGTGTTGGCTCTTTCAGAAGGACCTCGCACGGAGCGGACATTGGGTGTTGTTGAATTGTGTCACACTAGAAGGCGAAACTGGGTAACCGTGTCTCAATTCCGACAACATCCCTTCAATAAGGATACTTGTATCCTGTTGTTAATGACCCGTTGCGGTAGACAAGACGATTTCCACATTCTGATTAGTCCACTTTACGCTTCATGAGAACCCCAGGGGAGGGCTCATCCCGAGCTCGCTGGTACGGCTCACTCCATAAGGTCAGGGACGAGATTAGGTTCTCTAAATTCCAAATAGGATAAAGTTCTTTCAACCAGCAACCAGCACCACCGTCAATCTCCAAGGCACACTATTTCCCAAATATCCCTCGCTCTATTGGGGAGTGCATGCGAAGAGGATTGCGTTAAATTACTTCCGTTTATCACATTTGACGGCTGTACTATCCACATAGGCTTCGGTACTCTTAAAAGCACAACGGCCAAAGGGACTGTTATGCCGTTGAAAATATTCAAGTCTCGTAGGATGTCTCTTAGAAAATTAAAGTTCCACTGAGAGAATAATGCAATATAGCTTGGACTTAGAGATGCAATTCCACACTTGTGCTACCGGACTATTTCGACTCAGAAAGAAATACCATTGGCTATATTATAGCAACAAGTCTATTTTCCCCACCCATATGACTGAATTTCTTGTTCCTACTCTCCTGGACCCACCCTTTCTTTTTGCCATTATGGTGGCAGTATTTCACCAGACCAGAGCTGTTTTATAAATGCCAATATCCTATGGAATTACACAGCCAAATATCCCACCAGGTTGTACTGATCTGGTTCAACCACTTTATTTCTCTGTCAACTGACCACTTACACACATTCTATAAGATTTCGCTGAGCAAGAAATCACAGAGCAGGAGATCAATATGCTCGAAAAGTAGTTTACGAATGTTTGTCAAGTAATAACCGGTTGCATGAGCACGGCCAGAGTATAATTTACAGGAAATAAAACAGGGCAAAGAATCATATGTGACTCTTATCAAACTGTTGGACTCACAATACCGATTGGTGGTTCTCAAGACTCTGATTTAAATGTCCTGGGAATTTCTGCAGAAGAAATGGAAATCAATAACTGGAGGCATGTATTGAGAGTAGATTGGAGGCAGGAGATAATGATGCTATCATCGATGGCGTCCAGGATGATAAGTACTTGCCAGACTCCGTCCATATCTATGAATAGAAACTTTGTTTCAACCTGTTTTTTAGGTCTTATATACAGGAATATTCATATTCACCACTGGTCACTCACATATTCTTGACTGCATTTAGCGCCAAAATTCTCTTGGCCGAAGACTGGGTTTGGCGAGTTTTTACGGTAGGCCAGAGCGAGGGAATTTTCAGCAGCACATGACCAGAGCATATATAGCCTCCTCCGTCATCACACCCCACAATTTTCCACTCTACACTTTCTTTTCTTCTTTCGTTTCGGGCACTTGCACGAGAGTGTACCGTACTCCCACTCCTTTGGTCTTCTTGTGGCCAAGAAGGCTTTCAAGAACTAGCCAATCCCTATTACCCTTCCAGAGCACTTCCCACTCTGTCTCGTACAGCGTACTCGGCTGTTGCAGAAACCAGCTTAAGTTATCAGAAATCACAGCAAGCTGAAACCCCTCTCTTGATCTCCTAGGCCCATCCTATCAGATATTCCACCCCTTGTTGGGTAGTGAATGCAAAACATCAGCTTGCTGATTGCGCTAAATCACCTGTACTGAAGTTATTTAATAATTACACGGACCACATTTTCTCTAAAATCCTCTTGGAAGTACAGGAGAAGCACGAGCACACAAGGGCTACCACTGTGTTCCCCCCTTCGGCCATTGTTGTAGGTGGAAGGTTGTGGTACCAACCAAAGCAACTTCATGAGTGATCCACCGATCGTGTGGGCCGCTCGTAATGGGCATGAGGAAGTGGTAGAAATCCTGCTCGCACGAGACGACATCATCCCTGACAAAACCGGGCCCAATGGCCGTACAGCCCTCTCGTGGGCTGCTGCGAACGGGCATGTGAGAGTGGTGAAACTACTACTCGAACGTGACGACTTCAGCCCTGACCACCACCTATGCAACCGTGGCTTTTCCCCACTCACGTTAGCTGCCGCGAACGGGCATGTGGAAGTGGTGAAACTGCTACTCGGACGGGACAGCTTCAGCCCTAACCACGAAACCAACCAGGGCCTTACGCCACTCTCGTGGGCTGCTGGGATGAGACACGAGGAAGTGGTGAAACTGCTACTCGAACGAGACGACATCATCCCTGACAAAACGGGCCCCAATGGTCGTACAGCCCTCTCGTGGGCTGCCGCGAACGGGGATATGGGAGTGGTGAAACTGCTACTCGCACGGGAGGACATCAAGCCTAATCAACTATGCATCGACGGTCGTACCGCACTCTCATGGGCTGCTGAGAACGGGCAAACGGCAGTTGTCAGATTTCTACTCGAACAGCCCGACGTCGATCCCCACAAACCGGATAGCGACGGCAGTACACCGCTCGCGTGGGCCACTTGGAATGGCTATCAGGATGTGGTAGAGATACTACAGCCCCTATAATCTACCATCCCGAACAGGAACTGAGGACGTACGGGCATCGCTCTCCTCACCATCTCCGAATATAAAATTGTCGATCCGCCATTTCGTATGGTCCACCACAACTCCATAAACATGTTTGTCGTCAATAGCTTCCTCCCTCTCCTCATCCCCTCTTAACCTCAACCCGCAATCATCGATACCGCCCCGTGTAGTGCTAGCTGTGTTTTTTTCTTTTCCCTCCGCTATAAAAACTCACTTTCATTTAGCCGGTGGAATTCACCCGTTGCTGGGAATGCCTATATCTAGCACCCGACCATTTCAACCTCCCGAATGATTTTTCTCCTGGAACCCAATCACCTTGGGAAAAAGTTCAGTTTTGCAGTTTGCTATTTCTAATTCAACTGATATAAGATTGTTGCCTTGAAATTTTACTTTTTTTTTTTTTTTTTTTCACTTTTCTATTCCTCGTTGTGAATTCCTCTTGCGCTTTTGTTTTACTCGATTGGTTTCTTTTCATCTCGCTGAAGTGTTGGACCTGAGGGCAGTTTCTGATGGAGAATGACAAATAGAAAGTGCAACTTGAACCTTTTCCTCGCGCATGTGAGAAGGTATGATATATAAACGCTGGTCAACTATGAAACGGTCATGATTGGATCCCGTAATATGGAGATAAGGTACGGTAATTGAGACCACGCTTATTCTGACGTCCTCTAAGTGTCAGCTTGAAGGTTATGTAATCTTGCGTGAACTTTCAACCTTTACCCGATAGAGAAATTAACAATGATAAGTAAATTATTCACATTCCACGAATACCAGCACCCAAACTAACCAACCTTTCCAAGACACCTTACACACAGTCCACTGTCCTCTACATTGTCAACTTGACAAAATATTCTAGAAGGATATCCCACATGTCCGCTTCCAATACCCTTCCCATTCTCTAATAAATCCAGTTAGATACTCCTTGTCAGGCATTGAGTGCTTTTTCAATGACCCCAATGATATATCAAAAAAATTATCTTATATTGAAATTTTGATAATAGAACATACCACAAACCAGAGTATCACAAAAGACAGATGCAGCACTGACAATTCCACTCGCAAGATATGGTCGTACGATACAAGTGAAACCAACCCCTACTATTTCTCACTATCATGCAATACCGATTATTATTTTCCCCTCAGCAAGCTTTACAAGTATACCGTAAACCCCCGAACAATTGGACCGTGTGCTACTACGAGTATATGTGTTTGGAATCTTCCTCTCACTAAGGTCAAGAAAGTTTTCCAGTCTCGGAAGGGGAGATGGGACTGTATTTTTGATAGCGTTCTTTTATCCCCCCTTTCCAGAGATGGGAATTTTTGACCATGATACGCAGCACATGACCCGACCATTCGAGTTTTCACGGTGATAGAAAGCCTAGGTAAATTTCGCATCCTTCTGACGTCTCCAAGTTTTTCACGCCGCCGGTCTCAAGAGCGTAGAAAATATCCCCGAAAAGACCTCAAAAATGGAGGTTGCTTACAAGGCATGGCTGGTGGAAAGTGCAAGAGTTAGATATATTCCGTATGTGATACTTGAAAAAAAAAAAAAACTTGCACACAGTTTCTTGACTTGAGTATGGTACCTCCGGTTCTGAATCCTCAGTTGCTATTTACAAGTTTTTTTATTTTATTTATTTATCCTTGCATAGTCCATCACTCCCGATGGTCTCATATTTTAAAAAGACTCCCCCCCCCCCACTTTTTCTGATATCATACCATATTTCTTTTTTACCAATATACTGGTTATATATAACGTTATAATATAAACTATCATACCAGAAAGAACAACCATTCAACCCCACCTCCAGATACAAATCAGATATTATAAAGGTGACTACAATGAGAAAACCATACAGGCCAATACGCTAAGTCGATACAAAAAGTCACGACATCCTTCCAATTCCGAAACCTAAATATATTTTTCAAAGATGTGTGCTTCTGCTCTACTCTACCAGGCAATCACACCTCGAAATCATCCGACTTATCATAATTTAATTCATTCCCGGCTTTTCCCAAAAGTGTACCCCTGATTTCGATAGCCTTTCATTCATTCCCTCACTCGGGCCTCTGGGTGGACACTGCTTTTAATACTCTACAAGTTGACCGATCCCTCCGATATCGGTACTCGGAAATCCTCTTGAGATTACCATAATCACTGCTCTATACCTAGCACTAATCCCACAAACTGTCAAACTAAATAACTCACTTGACCACAACCGAATCGTCCTTATACATGTTGTAAACAAAAAAAAATACCACCATGCCATAGGAATGGGAATAGCTCAATGTCGATCTACCGTACTCCGTAACCTTACGCTACACTGCGGCACTCAACGAGAAACTGAAACATGTCCAGGGAACACACACAGTACAGTATCGTGCAAGTACAGCACAACCCTTCGCAGGAATAAATTCTCCCAGCATCGTACATCGTCGACAAGTGATATGGTACACCACCGAACAACCAAAAACTGCAAGGAGAAGGACAGGGTACGCCCTAAGCAAAAACGTCCGCAAGTTCTGGGACCAGCGTGATGGTGGCTTATCAAGGACCGCTTTCGCACCCCCCAACGTAAAATATCACAATCGGCACTACGATTCTGCTATGATATTGGGATGGGTGGGGTTTTTGCAAACTGTTTCGCCTTCAATGTTTGCCTAGTATACTAACCATTGGCGTGTTGAATATAGGCTTTCGGATTGCAGTGTTATCCTATGGGGTGGTGATAATGTTGAATTTCATTGGGCAGGTATCGTCCTATTCAGACAATAGAAAAAACATCTATAAACCCGTATCACAATAAAACCTAGCCCCACTTTATCATACTCACAATCGTACAGTAGGCACACAAAACAGCACCCCAGCTACCCACTTCCGGCTCACCCCCTCCTCTTCCTCCCCCTCCTCCTCCTACTCTTACCACCCCCCTCACCGCCATGCACCTCACCACCGGTCCCACCGATCCTCACCTCAAACAAAATCTGCTCCGGCGGCAACTCCTCTGCCACAACGATCCCATCATCGATACCAAAGTACTTTTGCGCCTCGGCGACCACTTCCCTCGCGACGCCGCCCCTCTTGCGATCGCGCCACTCGGTCAGCATCTCGACGCCGCGCGTCACCTCGTCCCAGGGCATGCTTCCGCCAGTGCGTTCCCACAGTTCCCAGAAAGCCTCGACGATCGCCAACTCCTGCTCCAGGTCCTCATGGGCCGAGCGGAGCAACTCAATCATGCGCTCAACCAGGTCGTGCGTCACGCCTCCGTTGATGTGGAAGGTTGTGTACTCGCTGGCGAGGGGGCCCAGGCCCCGGGTGCGCGGGTTAGGGGCGGCCAGGCAGACGGCCATGTAGCAGTACCGCGCGGTCAAAGTTGTGATTGTGTAAGTCAGTTCTGAGATTGCGAGGTTTGCAGCGGTTTTTAGGGCTACAGTCGGGTGGGCATATGGTCTGTGTAGTCTGCCGTACCTTTTTTTTTTTGAGGGGGGGGAATGTTAGCTTGCTTGCTCGGACGTTATGGGTATGTTTATGAGAGGCACGTAGTACCGGAATAGGCAACCTGAGATGAGGATGAATGCCAAGATTAGGGCGAATATCATTGCCGATAGCATGTCGAACAGAACACTTGCTGTGAGCGTCGAGGGCGTGGGTTGGCATTTGATTGGCGGTTGAGAAGGGGATACGTGCTTATACTTATAGAATGACCTGGTATTGGATGCTAGAGGTTGGTTACGAGGCTGAAGGTCACTTAGGGTACAGTACTGCACAGTACGATACCGGCACGTAGTTTTCGGAAAACGTAACACTCTGAGCACTAACCTATGTTTATTGCATTCGTAGCATTTGGACCATGCTCCAGAAACGCGGGGTAACTCTAATCCGACCTCACCCTGCAAATGCCTTTTTTCGTGAGATGAAAATTGCCACAATTGAAATTCATGCAATGTGCTGTAAAGTCGCGACAAGAAAGTAAACAAACAGTAGCAGAAATATTTTTTTAATACGGGTTTAGAAATGTCTCCAACAATATCAATTTTTACAAGTACCAGGATTGACCGGGGTGGGAGATGGGTCAAATTACAACGATGCTGCAAGTATCCCATGGACGGATGAGACACAGATTCCGCACCTTGCTAATCCATGTGTGGCTCAGTGGCTGTGTCCGACAACAAATCATGAAATATCGAGTATTGGTAGAAAGTTACTTAGACACAGCATAGAGTTACTTGTACCGTGCACCGAAGGTGCGGAATCTGCGTGTCCCATCCGTCCATGGGATAATGCCATTGCAACCACACCGTACAGTACCATAATCTTCCTTGGATGTTGCAGACCCAGTTTCGACAATGTCCGGTAACTTTCTTGCTGTCGCGACTGTACTACACAAGAAGTAGGAAAACAATAGTACTGGGGATTGATTGGTCAATTTCGCCTCCTCCTCTGCCCCAATCAATTTCAAGAAGATCCAAAGACTGCAACTATGATATCATACTATTGACAATCCATCCCATCTACCCCACAACCTTCCTCCTCTCAACATCCCCAAAACTCCCAGCAGGGCTTCCCTCGCCAACCACATCTTCCCTAGGCAACGGCTTATCAAGGCAGTCAAACCTGCCTCCCTGAACTTTACAACGCACCCAAACACTGCCCATCCGGCATGCGACAGCCAGCGCCAAGAATATCAACGAACCCACAGGCGCAGCAACAAACACCCCAAACACACTCCAGTCATCGGCGTATAATCCCGTCGTCAAGATTATCAATTCAGCAGCCCTCCCTGTATCGCCATAGTATGCGCACCCGAACAGGAATACCGAGAAGATACCGCCGAAGCCCGCAACAATGATGTCAACACCTCGAAGAAAGTACATTGCGTCAAAGAGGCCGAGGAGGATTGAAGGCATAGCGGCGCAGGAGAAGATGTTTGAGATTAGGAAGATACGGAGGATGGAAGGGGACTTGAGAGCGACAACGACTGCCGGGATAGAGACGAGGAGGACAAAGATACGGACCCAGAAGAGGGACAGTTTATTCTTGAAGAGGTCGTTGGAGATTGTAGACACCATTGCCGATTGTAGACTGTCGAATACGGCGCAGCTGAGTGCCACCACCAGTACAAGCGTGAATCCAACAACCCAGGAGGGGAGTTCCGCGAGTAGCAGGAAGAATGCAAGGCCGCCGTACGTACCCGGTTTCCAGACACCCGCCCAGGCAGCGATAAAACCCGTGGAACCGACGAGGAGGAGGACGATGAAGACTACGACCGCCGCAATGGATGCCCCGATCCATAATTCTTTGTCAGTCTTTGATGCGAATGCACGCATCCAGAAGCTGGACAGGAACATGAGGCTAAAGAGGATTCCGATAAACAGAATATAGATTAATTGATAACCCAGCATGCTGCTGTGGGTTAGCCCCGACGGGCCTACCCTTGAACGGTCAATGTCTACAGATGTGCCGATTGCAACGGTGCAGATGATGATCAGGACCGCAATCATTGCTCCTTGGATATTGTCGGTCAAGAAGGAGATGCGGAAACCGCCAAGGGCTAGAATGGATCAGCACACGCACGCTCACATGGGGGGTATATGTCGGGCGTACAGGTATATATTGTGGTGACAACGACTTCGACAATAACCGCCGAGAGACCATTGAGATTGGTAAGAGCGTTGATGACCTGTTGGAGAGAAGACAATTCCGCAACCATGTACAAGAACATGGTAGCAACACTGGACTCGTCGGTTACATAACCACCACCGCCTCAAGGAAATGCCAACCACTCACGTCAAAATGCTCAAGTAAAGCCCCGCATACAGCCCGTACCTCTCCTTCACCCACATGGTAAGGATGAACCCTCCAGGCAATTTCCTCCTCAGCTTTGGCACTAAAAAGGCAAATGACATGAGGGGCAGGGCTGAGCAAGCAGCATATGTGATAGCTCCCTGTACACCAGCGATAGTTCCAATTTCCGGATAGGAGAACAGGATAGCAGATCCCATTGCTAAAAACATCAGCATCTTTGGGGGCACTTTTAAAAGGGGAAAAAGAGTGAATAATGGGAAAAAAAAGGGAACGGTAGCGGCAACACATTTCCCACGCAAGTCTTAACTTGATCGAGTGCAAACGGTCAATCTCAGCCCATGAGGTCAGTTTTCCAAGTTTGCCCGATCTCCCACTCAGAGGTGAGAGGGTTGGATCGGGCAAAGAGGTCTACAGCAAACAGGCACCCGTAGTGAAGCCAGCTACACTCTCCGCTCAAGCTTTCCGAATAACACAGTTAAAGACACCAATGCCTAGTTGAGAAACGGCCGAAAGCTTGAGGGAGAGTGCAACACTCTCGAATGTTACGAACCTGGTTTACTCAAGTGACCCATCGCACAGCGATGGCCATTAAGACGACGTCACGTTTTCCAAGAAATCAGTGGCACGGTATGAATGCTTGCCGCCGCCGTCTCTCTGCCCAAAGACGTGCAGCACTCACCAGAGGCTATAAAGTTGAGTGCCAGGGGAATCGCTATAATCCGTCAACATTCTACAGTCCAAAGGGGAGAGGAAAGAGTAAACCAGTTTGAGTGCGGTTTGACTGAATGAATTCCAATTTCGATTGACCACGGTATCGCCAGGCGAGAGCGATGCCGGTTATCCTGGTTTGAATCAAGTCAGTTTCACAACGATGAGGGAGTCCACAAAGGGGGAAAAAAAAAGAAAGAAAAAAGCATACAGGAAGATAGCATAAGTGGCATATATGAGCCCATTGGAAACTGGTGGCGGTGGCATACCCATCCTAGATCTGATGGTTGTTGGGGAATGATATTTTTTTTTCTTTCTTTACAAAATGGTAAACAAGTGAAGAGTAGGGAAGGAAGAATGGGAAGAGAGCGGGTGGGGAGAGAGAGAGAGAGAGAATAGCGGTATATATACAATTTTTCCCTCCTTTCCCGCACTTTACTTGAGTACCGGTATGGTAATGGCAAACACCCTTTCCTTCCCTGTTTGTCTAAATGCAGCGCAGCGAGAGATTCAAAGACAGACCTAGTGAGCGCTCGGGGAGGCAGCACCCTCGGCCGGGCTTAGCAAATATTGGCAGGTACTGGGCAGTACTCGTACTTTACCCGAGTAGTTTTGGTTCAATGTGCGCTCACCAGGTCCACCCTTGCAGGATGGCGGTACAAATCGGGCTAGTCGGACAATCCGATTCCGTCATATTCCTGGCTTGGCCAGTCAAGTAAGATAAGAGTGCGGGGTTGAGTTTGCTCGTCCTTTTCGTCCTAACGAGTTTTGCCAGGTTCACTCGTACTCGAGTATACGGGAATAAGCATCGTCCCGCCCGTACTAGTACAAGTATCGCACTCGAGGACAGTTGCTCCCAAGTAGAGAGGTTTCAGAACGGAGTGTGGCACTATAACAGGGCAAAGGTTAGAAAATTTCAAGAAAGGGTTTCTCGAAAAAGGTGCTAAACAGAATTCATAACTTTTTGAGCTATGATACCCAGTTCACAATATCAACAAATCAGAGCATTCGTTTACTGTCAACAAAGCCAAACAACATACTCGTATAGAGTGCATTTAACGCACTAACTTGGAAACGATCTTGTCGAGGGCCACAATCCCTTCACTTTCGATTGTCCTGGTTACAAGTACGGTACTGCACGAGTTGTGGTGGGCACTTGATTCTAAAACCTCTCTGCAAGTACTGTAGTACCGTATTGTATTGTATCCCCGGGCTGTAACAAGAGGGAAAATGTCTTACATACTTGTATCACACCGCATCCCCATACTCAAACTCCCGTACCCTTTGAGCACACTCTCACTCGTTCGTTCACTTGCCCGAGTACCATACCTGTGCCGCGCTGTACGTACAGTACAGTATACTATAAGCAATGGCCTATGATTTGCAAAATAATACCCAGAACGGAGTATAATACGCAGAAATAACGCTACGCCCGCGTGACAGCCACGTGCGCAAGTTTTTTTTTTTCCAAATGACAGGATATATTGTATGATATGATACCGTAGTTTAGAGAGTATGATATAATACTGGAGAAGGGAAAGGGAAAGGAAAAAGCATTTGTCAGTCCTCTTGAATGAAGGAGTGTAAGGTAGTGAGTGAGTGTGTCGAAGCTCCTTGCCTCACAACCACCACTGTGCAATCCTTGATCGTCCTTCTGTTTAAAGGAAACTTGTTTCATATCATACTTCACACTTGGGCACGGGTACAGTACGAGTTACATGTTTTTCAGTCATCCCCCAACCACATATTTTGATGGGAGCTCACTTTTCACCCCATGGCAAGACATGCACCGAGCTGGAAATCCTCAAGGGTGAAAACTCTGCCCTACAGTACCTTGTACTTGTATCACCAATTCTATTAATCTGTCCGACTAAACCTATCGTGGTCCAACAGGCTAATTCCAGCTTATTATCCAACTCTAGATTTCAAGAGTTTTGGGGGTATGATACCTCAGCTTTTACACTCATTTAATCAATGAGTGAATCGAGGCAACGGCTTCTCTCTCTCTCGACAGAAATTCAAATACACGGTACGGGAGGTGGAAGAAGAAAAAAATGGAAAATGGAAAAAATAAGCAAAAAGCAAATACAAGATGGATACGGGTAGCGTGAAAAACGTGAAATAACTACCGTAGTCGTAACAATTGTCTACGAGTACGGTACTTGTACGGTAGTTAAAGATGTGACATTGATAGATGGACCAACCATACATCAGTCAATTGTCATCACTAGAGCCTCCACCAACATTAGGTTCAAAGTCAAGCTGTCCAATCATTAGCCCAAAGAGTCACACCCCATGGGGGAAATAAAGACGGCATACCTGATTCCCATTATAATAAATCCTCTCCGGTTCCCCGTCACTTCCCCTCCCATCATACAAAGTTCTAATCCCCGTACTTGGCATCTCTCTCGACGCTTGCCCCGACGACGACGAAGCCGACGTATCCGACAAGGACGACAAAGACGCACTCGGCAATCTCTGGCTCTTCACCAATTCAGCATTCATAGGAGCAGGAACAGCCGGGTAATGCCCAATCCCAAGGAGAGTAGTTACAATAGAATAGAGAAATCCGTAAATCCTCGAAAATATCCCCCCCGCTTCCGTGGATCCTCCACCACCGCCGTAAGCCGACACCGGTGACGAGGATGTGGGGACGAGGACGAGCGTGCATGTCGGTGAGAGACCTAATTCCCCCAGCGTGGAGTTCTCTTCAGAGATGGTGATCTGCTTGTTTGGCAGCGGCGCAAGGATTTGCAGAAAGTTGTAGGGGTGGTCGCTGTCTGTACGGTGTTCGTCGACGAATTTGCGAACATCGGTTGCTAGGAGTGCGGATGAGGGGAATTTTGCTTTTAGGCTTAGGCCGTCAAGCATGCGGAATGATATTGCTGTTTCGCTGGATGAACGTGACCTCCGTGTCCCCCGTTCTCCAGACTCAGCAGTGGAGGCCGAGGAAGCTTTATCCTCTGCTACCTTCTTCCTTCGTCGTGCTTCCCGCTCTTTGTTGTCGTTCTCTAGCAATTGCAATACCCGCTGTCTCTCTTCACTAGCCTCCTGCTGCCTCTTTCTCTGCTGGAGTAAAAACGACGAATTCTCTGCTCTCCCTGGTGCTTCCGCCGAAGCTGCCGGTACTCTCGAAGGTGTAGCAGGCATGGGTGCGGGCGCAAGAGAAGCTGCAGGTTGGGCCGCTGCTGCTACTGCTTGTGATGCACCCTGTGGCTCCTCCAATGCCCCCTTCAATTGCCTTATAAACTCCTCCCTCGAATCACCCGCCTTCATGTTCGCGACCAGAGATCCATGCCTTCACCCAGCACCCATTAGCAACCCCCTAAACCACTTCAAAGAGCAAAAACATATCATACTTAATAACAGTAAAATACGGAACACCCTGTATCGGACAGAACGCCGTTAGGAATCCCGCCTCGACCGAACCAGCTTGCAATCTTATGAGCACGCATTGTGCTAATAGCGGCGCCGCCTGCGCATGCATGAGCAACTCGGTGTCTACAACACCCGTCATAGGACAATAGAAAAGCATGGTGGGGAGGAACAAACCTCTTCGTCTGTGAAATATGTATTCTCCCAGGCTGCACTTTCGTCAGCGCCGTCTGCGCCTTCTAGTCAGTATGACAATTTATAATAAATGTGTCGGTCAGTCAGGGGAGGGGAATGGGCCGATATTGGCATACCCGTGACAAAGCAGGCTAGAGAGCTGTTCTGCTCGATTGCGAGCGCAACGGCTTCTTGAAGGGTGCCTTGGAAGAACATATCCAACTTGAGAACAGGGAATGGGAGTGGAAGAAGAAATGAGGGTGAAGGTGGAAGTGTAAAGAAGTGCTAGGGAAATGTACCAACATGCCGCTAAGCCTTATGCAGCCCTATAAAGGGGTGCTCAGCCTCCACATCTGAATTGTAATGTGGCTGACTCGCCACAAAAGTGAGTTCATGGGTTAGGGCTTTGGAGGGGTAAGTGAAACTCCGGCTGTTGGTAAATTGAATAGTATCATACTGGATATCCCTCACAACCGCCACCCAACTTCTACCAACTACAATCATACAATGAACGTAAAACCAACACTGCGCCCCTCCTTCCTCCTCCTCCGGTCATTCTCCCTCCAACGAACACCCACTCCCTTTTCCCGCCAGCTCCCAAGACCCTCCCTGCACATCCGCCGAAGCTCCCACAATCCCGCCGACAACCCAAACTTTGTGTCGATAATCGACCAACCAGCAACCCTCGTCCGTGCCGGCGGGAGGAAGAAACACGGTCCAGGCCTACTGCTCCTCGCGGCGATCCCAGTTACAGCGTTTGCCCTTGGAACCTGGCAGGTCCAGCGACTGAACTGGAAAACCGACCTCATAACTGGATACACCAGCCGGCTCTTGTCCCCGCCACTACCGCTGCCGCCAAAGGTGGACATTGAGCAGATCCCTTCCTTCGATTACCGCCGCGTCCTCGCCACAGGGCGCTTCCGGCACGACCAGGAGATGCTCATCGGCCCGCGGATATATGAGGGACAGAACGGGTACCAGGTCGTTACCCCGTTGGAACGTGCGAGTGGGGGGACTAAGGTGTTGGTGAATCGGGGGTGGGTATCGAAGGAGAAGAGGCTGCATAAGGACCGTGATCCGGAGAGTCTGCCCACGGAAGAAGTCACGGTGCAGGGGTTGATTCGGAGTCCCTGGAAGAAGAACATGTTCACGCCGGACAACGTGCCGGAGAAGGGGGAGTTCTATTTTCCGGATGTGGAGGGTATGGCGGCGTTGGTTGGCGCTCAACCGGTCTGGATCGAGGAGACGGTAAAACCGGATTTTTTGGTTGCGATGGGGAATATAGAAAAAGGGGTGCCCATTGCCAGAGCTGCCGAGGTGAATTTGAGAAATACTCACATGCAGTATATCGTCACTTGGTATACCCCTCCCCTCTCCTCCTCGGGAAGGGATGCTAATGATACAATGATAGGTACGGCCTCGCCCTCGCCACCTCGGTGATGTTTTACATCCTCGTTCGCAGACCCCCACCAGACGTTGCCAAGAGAGTCCGGCATAGCACAGAGTGGTCTTGAATGACGGTAACAAAAAAAAAAAAAAAAAAGAATAGTAATGTACATTGTAGCCTCGGTTCGTTATTAGATATTAAGGTTCTCTACACACTACACCTCTACCTCTACTTCATTCCCGTCTTCTCCCCCTTCGACAGCTTGCGAGTTCAGTTTTTGCCGCTGCCGCCGACGGGGTTGAGCTTTACTCACGGGCATGCGAATCTCCTGAAGCAGTTCTCTGGGTAAATGGCGTTGGGCCAAGGAGAATGCTGTGGTCTTAGAGTTGAGCTGGCGCTGTCTGTTGCATTATAAATATTTGTTTATGGGGGGTAAATGGGGTAGAGGGGAAGCGAGGGGCCCATACCTTCGTAGTAACTGAACAACATCTGAATCTTCAATAACTTTTCGGCCTGCATGCTTTGAATAGGCTGCCAGATCTTCCGACGCTTGCCGGAAGAATGCTTCACTAGCAGCAGCTAGAGCATCAAGGGTATCCGCGGATATGGTGGATCCAGAGAACTTTGTAGCCATTTTCTTGATGGCCTGTCGAGGGAAGGGCTGATATGGTATCCCATATCGAGACAGCGGAAGAGGTTTGCGTTTCTTCTTAGTAACCACAACTGGCTTAGCGACTGTGGAGGAAGAAGCTTCTTGCGCAGAAATGACTTCTGGAGGGTCATACTCCTGCTCCTCCACTTCTTCCATTTCCTCCTCTTCCTCCTCTTCCTCCTCTTCTTCGTGCACGTGCCCGTTGATCAGTGCTCCATTCTCACTTACTCCCCCATCATCCATTTGTGCAAACTCCTCTTGCTCCTCTTCTGGAACAGGCAAGAAAAAGGACGGCTCATCCCCATCCAAATCTAGATGCCCATCCAAAGCCTCAGTGGTATCGCCAGTAACGTCCCCATCGCCATCATTCATAACCGACATTCTACTAGCAAAGCTCTCATCACCAATACTACCCAAATTAGCCAACTCCAGCAGCGAAAACAAACAAAAACTCAAACTCACACAATCCCCACTCCCCCCTCCTCCTCCTCCCTACCACCTTCATCTTCGTACCCCCCAGTCCTCGGCGAACTCCCCCCTATAACTCCATTAAAGTCTACAAACCGATCACTAAGCCTGATACCAAAACTCGGTCGATATGGCCTCTCCGTAACCGCCCTGCGCCCAAACTCAATCGAGGCGTGCGTGTAATCTACATCTTCAAAGTCCTCCAGCGGCAGTGAATACCTCGGGACCGGAAGACGGGCGTCCTCCTCGTCCTCAGCTTTTTCAAATTCATTCAAGTCCATGCTTAGCCGGGGTGCGGGCGGGAGTTCCTCGTCTTCATCTTCAGAATTGTGCCCAGGGTCGCTGTAGAACACGACGTCTGATGCGCGGCGGTCAGAGGACGAGAGGCGGGGGGCGAGGTGTGGGGTCGGCTCTGCTGGGGAGGGGACGTATTGGGTGGATGTTGTTGCGAGTTCTAGTTCATTTTAGCACATAACCAGCTTTGTGATAAGGGAAGGAGGAGAGGAATACGCACGCCGACTCAGGGCTCTCAACAAATCCCTCGGCGTCTCCCTCGCAGCTGGGTACCTCCCGCTCCTTCTGCGTTCACGCCCCGGTGTTGCCGCCCTGCGTTGCTCGAACGCGCGGACGGTATGCGGAGATCTAGCGGTGCGCTTACTCGGTAATGGCGCAAGTCTTCCCGCGCCGGGGGTTCTCCTTACTGATTTTCTCTGTGATGCAGCCCCAGCCGAAGTAGATGTTTGCTGCGGAGGTGTCACGGGTCTGTTGACCACTTTTGCTAGCTGTACAAGCTGTGTTGTGGGTTAGTGGAAATGGAGCAGCCGGAATGGAATGGAGGAACAAACAGTGGCTTGTGGAGTTTCGTTATCTGCTTCCTCCGTAGCTAATCCCTCAGCTAGTGAGTTCCTAGGAGTAATTCTCGGCAACTCACCAGAACCGCCAGTATTGCCATCGCTATTCTCCATCGTCTGTATGATATGTGTTTGCTGTATCCTTGGTTTAGTCTGTGGCACAATGCGCTTTGGAGATGCTAGCGGCTCGAACGCGAAAACAAAGAAACCTCCACGCACGGTGTCTGAGCTCACGTGATGATAGGCCCTATTACCCGGCCTTCGTCCAACCTCCATGCAAAGGTAGCAAATTTTTTTTTTTTTTTATATAATTTTTTTTTTTCCAAGTTTTCTGGGAAAACATTCATATTATTTCTCCACCAAATACCACAATGGATAGCGAGGATGACTACGACGGTGGCGTGACCCTTGCCGGTGCCTTTATCCCAAATTTCAACACCGACGCAAAGCCTACTCCCAGCACGACCGACAAACGCAAACGCAAACGAGAAAGGGAAAAACTTAACAGGCAAATAAACAAAAAGGCAAAGTCGGAGGACGACGAGATCGCCCCCCAGGTCTCCAAACATCGAGTCAAGAAGGAAACGAGGAAATACCGGGAGAGTGAGTCCACAGCGACAGATGTCCCCGGCGGAGAAGCCGAGCCCGTGAACGAGGACATGGCAAGGATGGATCCAAAGTTGCTGGCAGATTACGTTGCCCAGCGATTGAAACGGCTCGAGAAGGATTTGAGCTCTGTGGAGTTGGAGGATCGTTATATATCTGGTTGGCCCTCACCAGAATTCACACGCAATGGGATTGTTGCTGAATTTCTTGGTAGAATCAGCATTTATGGATACTACGTCATTTACCTCCCCTAGGACACTACGGAATCTCCCAGCCTATCTGGAATCCTGTGCGTCCCCTCCCCCCCTCTTGCTATTTTCCAACTAACCATATAGTCTCTAAATTCGCACTTATCAGGTCACCGGCCACGCCAGGGACTCCCCACACTTTAATCCTGACTTCAGCCGCCCTCCGAGCAACAGACCTTGTGCGTGCGGTCCGCAAGTACCAGACAAAGGATAGTCTGGTAGCCAAGCTATTTGCAAAGCACATCAAGCTGAAGGATTCTATAACAACATGTCAGACTAGCCGGATGGGTATTGGCGTTGGTACGCCCGGGAGGATCTTGGGCTTGCTAAAAGAGGGTGTGTTAGGGGTGGACGCATTGAAGAACGTGGTTATCGATGCATCGTATGTTGACAAAAAGGGCTTCGGGGTGTTTGACGTTTGGGAGACGCAAAAGGGTGTATTGGAGATTCTCGGGTTCGCCAGAGTGAAGGCGAAGTTTGAAAGTGGCGAAGGGAGAATAATGTTTTATTAGAAAAGCTTGCGATAATTGTACAATTTGATAGCGTATCATACCAGCATTATAAGATCTTATAACGTAAGCCTACCATAGTTCCCGTCAAACTGATCAACTACCGTGGTACGATGGCCCAAATAAGAAAGGCGCCGACACCCGTTCTGCTAGCGCCTCTTGGCACTGCCAAGGCCGCTGTCCCCACAGCATAGCGAATTTTATCCATCCTCGAGCAGAACAGAATAATAGAAACGGACCACCACCACCACCACAACCACTACCACCACCACAATGTCTACAACTAAAGAACCCCACCGCAGAAAGCGCGACTCCGCAGCAGGTTCGGACAAGCGCAGCAAAAAGGACAGCCAGAAGAAGCGCAAACCGAAGCGCAAAATCTCAGACCTCGACATCGAGGCCGAAGTTGAAGAAGCAACCCCCCCAATCCCACCCACCGACGAGCCCAAAAAGGAGGAGGAGGGTGAGGGTGAGGAGGAGGGTGAGACTGAAGCTAAATCTACAAAGGAGCCCAAACCAAAAAAGCAGAAAAAGTCCAAAAAGTCTAAAAAGCCTACTGACTCGACCCCTCCCGCCATTGCTGGCGAATCTCCAGAAGTAGAAGTGAAGGTAAAAGAGGAAGGAGGTGAAGAAGAAGGGGAAGGAGAAGATGATGAAGAAGATGAAGACACTTCAAAACCCGTCCACCGCTTCATAGTATTCATCGGAAACCTCCCATATACCACCACCCACCCGCAACTCCAAGCGCATTTCTCCTCCCTGCAACCCTCCAGCATACGGCTTATAACCAGCAAGACCCCGCCGCACACGTGCAGGGGCTTCGCCTTCTTGGAATTCACATCCTACGACCGGATGAAATCTTGTCTGGCAAAGTATCACCATAGCATCTTCTTGGGAAGGAAGATTAATGTTGAGCTTACGTATGTTTTTCCCCACCTCTACTATAGCTTAGAAAGTTGTGGGATATGGCTAAAAAAAAAGGTGCAGTGCCGGTGGGGGCGGAGCAAAGAGTAAAGACCGGAGGGAAAAGCTGCACACAAAGAACGAGCGGTTGAACGACCAACGGAAGAGAAGGATTGAAGAGGAGGAGAAACTCAAGGAGGAGAAGAGAACTAAAAGGATTGTTGAGGGAGAAGGTGGTAGTGAAGGAGGCGATGCAGGAGGTGTTCATCCGACTAGGCGCGGGAAAGTTAAAGCTTAAATGAGAGTCGAGAGATCATGTATAATATGATACGCCCTGTGCCACGCATGTAGGCTTGAACTACATATGATAGATAGATACAAAAGCTTATATGATATCAAACGGTATTTTAACCAAGCAACCAAAAGAAAGCGCATATCACAATCGTAGCCCCCCTCTTTTACAGTTTACATCTCGCATGCTGTGGGAAAATAAATCCTAGAAAAAAAAAAAAAAAAAAAAAAAAAATTTGAGGAGGAAGAAAGGAAACAATTTTGCGATGGAAGGAGAATAAAATGAACACACAAAAATGAACACCGTTGCCCACGTGGAAATTTAACATATAAAGACTAGACTTGGACAAGCTCCCAAATATAAAAGCAGTAGGCGCACTCAGCCACAGTTTAATGCAAACACACAACCATAAGTCTGTGTAAAAGAATGTAAGAAATGTAAGAAATGAAGAAATGAAAGAAATGTGAGAAATGAAAGAAATGAAAGAAAAAAGACAACATCCCATATCGATCCGCCGACCGTACGCTTATAGCACGATGCATACTTTTTTCTTGCTTGTTTTCGCTGCGGGCATAAGGACGGCCCTGATAGCTTCGTCAAAAACATTTTTCAGTCCCTTTTGTGTAAGGGCGGAGCACTCAAGATATCTACAATAGAACAAAAGCCGGTTAATACTCCCACTAAAAAAAAACACTTGCGAATAGTCAGCCGGGTACACACCTAACAGCGTTGATCTCCTTGGCTCTCTGGATTCCCTGAGGGTAACTGATGGGCGCCATGCGCTTCTCACGAAGACCCTGGACAGTCTTGGAGTCATCACGCAAATCAAGCTTGGTGCCAACCAGAATAATTGGAATGTTAGGAGCGTGGTGGGAAATTTCCGGATACCACTGTTTAAAAGGTTAATTCGAAGACCTTCGCTCCAAAGAGGTCAGAAAGGATATGATGGCAACTGACCTTGGACAAAACGTTGTCGAAAGACGGAGGGCTCACGATACTGAAGCAAACCAAGAAAACGTCGGTCTGGGGATAAGAAAGAGGCCGCAGACGGTCGTAGTCTTCCTGGCCCGCAGTGTCCCAGAGACCCAAGCTAATAGGCTTTCCGTCGACCATGACGTTGGCAGAGTAATTATCGAAGCTGCAAACGTCCACAAAAGGAAGGAGGTAAACATTAGCTCGTGATTAAAGAGTTATTAAAACAGTTCTGAACCGCGACTTACACAGTGGGGATATACTCCCCAGGAAAGGCATTGGTAGTGTAACTAATCAGGAGACAAGTCTGTAATCGGCATTAGATTTTTCAAACCGCAATTGCCGGCGGGGGGGGGGGGCATGAAGGAGAAAGCTGTACCTTCCCGACTGCTCCGTCACCGGTTACCACACACTATTGGGATGAACCCACAGCTAACGTCAGCAAAACTATTACATGTACGACAAAAGCCATCGCGGAAGGAATCCAAGGTGCGACGGCTCAAAAACTGTGATGGGAAAGATTTAACCTTGAGGGACTTTGTGGCAGCTGCCATGGCGCTAATGTTGTATGTAAACAAGTTTACTATACAGAAAAGGAGAAATAGTTGGTCAGTTGGGTGTTGTTTCGTTTAGTTCTCTTTCCGCGAGAGCACAGCGGGGGGTGACTGAGGGTGGGAAAGCGCTTAAGGTTGGCGAGGGATGGAGGGAGAGGAGGAGGACAGAGGGCTGCAGTAGCGGGGTGGTAAGGGGGTTGAAAGGTAGGGTAGGGGTGCAGAAAGTGGTAGGATGGAAATAGCTAGAACGTACCTGATGAATATTTTCGCTGTAAACGAAGGAAGCCTTAAGGGTCAAGTTAGCGAGAGAAGTTCCAAAAAAGGGTAGTTATTAGGGAAAGAAAGAGGAACGCCGTTCCTCCGAGAGGCGAGTTAGACATACTAGTACAGATACTTTGACAACTCTGGTGGTCAGAGAGAAAGAACGAAAGATGAGGTTCAAGAAGTTTTTCACCCGTGGTACGGTACCAGGAAGGTTGGGGTGTGGAGAATGTCGGTGAGAGGTGTAGTCTGTTATGGCAGACCCAGAACTGGTGGTGGAGGAGTTGGTTGGCTGTGTAGATGAGAAGTGAAATGGGAAGAAAGGTGCTGTCGTTGGTGAGAGTCGATGTGGTTCGGGTAAACCAACTGGCCTGGAAGCGAGAAGGAAGCGAGAAATCAAGTGTCAACGCAACACAGCCCTGTTTAAAGCTTTCTACAAGTTCTCTGCCGAAAATCATGTTAATAACATTTTTCAATACACTGTGACAGAAATCATTAACCGGAACAGATGGGATATATTTGGCTGGTTAACGCTATATAACTGTTTCTTAACTTCTTACTGGACCCTGCACGAGTGCAGGTACAGTAACATGCTCCTTCCTGTGTCGTCCGAGTCCCCTGTGGCGCAGGACGTGAGCCCAATGAAAATCTAACAGTGATTTCGAATCTCCATCACCGTACCTAACCTAATAACCAAAGCTGCTGTACCAGCAATCTACTCGCTCTACAATTGAGATATCAAATGGGAGTGGCTATCGGGGGATGTGCTTCTCTTACTCTTCTCATTCCTCCAAACTTTCGCAATCCTTTGCACAATCCCTCACAAATTGAACCATTGAATAGAAAGGTCCTTCAAAGTCCATATCATACCTTATATCTACCCATTAGCACAACAAACTAAATCAACCCAAAAGCATGTAACCGACTTACCAGTAATTAACTGCACAACATATTCCTTCATCCCCTTCCTCCTGGGAAACTTGATGGTACCACAGGGCAGGTAGATACAGAACCTCGCCTCTACGCAATTCCACCCTTACGGGCTTCGCCTTCAGCCACCATTTCCCAGAATCGCCCACATCGGGATCAACGCTCGGCCACCCGTTTACACGCTGCCCCTCCTCCACAATCACTTTCCCCTGTGCATCATATGAGGCGACGGGGAGGGACTTCTCCTTCACACATATCCCTTCTAACGGTGAAAGTAGAACAAAGATCTTCTTGCCCAATACCTGACAGTACAGATTCTCATAGTTGTCCTTGTGTAGTGCAGATGTGGAATCGGAATTACCTATCCACACGTTCACAGCGTCGGGCGTTGACAGAAGAGCCGAGTCGGCGAAGGCGAGGGAAGACGGTACGTCAGGTGCCAGCGCGGCGAACTCTTTGCTCAGATTCCCGTCCTGTGACTGGGCATACTTGATTGTCGAAGGAGGTGTCGACGAGGCGTTCATATGACGGGATCGCAAGTAGTCCATAAACGAGGAGAAGGATTCTGAGCTCGTGTAAGGCTTGACAAAGTATTCCACTCCATCAACATTCACGATTGAATCTGCGTTCCTATATTTATTTTTGCTCTCACCGAATTAAGCGGGTTCACTAGGGAAGCACAATATGAGACTGAGTGGCACCACGATAAGGAAACAAACCCCAAAGGCGTAACCGCGACATCAATTTTGTGCCCCTGCATCTGATCCCTCAAATACCTGTCATCCCACCGCTCCAGCGCCCCCCATCCCTCCATAAGCCCAGTAAACACAACTGGCTGGTTCCTCCGCACGTACCGGAGGAACTCCAGCGGTGTTGGAGGTCCTGGCACACGGGGGATAAAGGTACTGTTGAGCTCATGGTAATTCGACAATAGCCCTTCCAAGGCTTTTTCTGCAGCCTTCATTGACTGGCTGGTGGTGCTGCAGGGAACTGTACGGTATTGTTCGGTATCTGGGTTGTTGACTTGATACGGTATGATATGTGCCTTACTGCCTTACCCGTGGGCATAATACGGGCCTAGGGTGAGGATGCAGGGACGACAGGCTCTGGTGGACGCTAATGAGGCTTTTGCGGCTCATGCAAACAAGGTTTGCCTACAGTACATAAATTTATCTTCCGCACGGGGGTGGAGGGTGGTGAGCAAAGCAAAGATCGTCAATTCAATTTATCCCAGATGTAGAGCGCTTAATCGGTGCCCGCTAACTTAGCTGATAAAACACTACCGTACCACGTTCCCAACCAAAGGCAGGGCTTTTTTTTTTTTTT